>QWTY01014387.1:0-17804 GCA_008033365.1 Pseudorectes ferrugineus
GTGGAGCACTTAGACACTGCACAAACACAAAGCACAGTTTTGGATGCCTTTCTGTGAATACCTCACTGAGCTGGGAGAGTTTGTTTACAGAGTTGCTCAGCAGCTTCACTTTCCATTGACTTCAGCTGCTGGCTCCTCAGGTCCTTAGTTTACAAAGGGAGGAGTGATGGAAAAGAGAGTATGTACACAGTTACAAAATCTATACTGCTAGATTTTTGTAATATTTAGATCTATTCAGAACAGGTGTTTCAGTTCATTTCTAAACACTTCACTTAAAAAGATTGATATATTTACTCAGTAAAAGCAAAGAAAATTGTAAGTCTCTTGGGATTTTCAAAGCAGCAGAGCCAGTTCTGTGTCCAGCATCCACTGAAATTTATTGAGATTTGACTGTCTGTTTCCCCTAACTTTACTGAAAATACCAGCTTTGTGTGCAGCTGTGGAAAAACTGAAGCATTTACTGTTAGCTATGCTATCATCTTAAAACACAATTAAAATATAAAAGGCATGCCAAGTGCCACAAAATTGCTCAGAAAAGAAGGGAGCTCTGAATGTAGGGAGATTTCATGGTTGGGAATAAGGCAAGAAAATAAAAAGTTGTGTCTTATAGAAGACAAGAGTGTTTTAGCATCATCTGGACCTTTTGGCACGAAAATGAGATATAGGAAATTGTGAACAGTTTCATTTTGAGAGACTAGCCTGTAATGGGACCTATTTTATAATGAACATCTATATGACCTTTTGCAACATTACATTAATTATCAGCCACACAGATACTTTATGAGCAAAATCTTATATGCTTGAATAGTTCCACTATTGTCAACATGACCACTTATGTCTAAAAGTCTTTTCACTTGCTTCTGCATTTCACTCTCAGCAACTTTTCATTTTTGTCATAGTGTCATCAAAATGACAAAAGATTTCAACCCTACATGAAACAGAATAAAACCATAGTGAATAGTAACTCTGAGGTTACAGATGCTTAGGAGTACTCTGGACATCTTTGGGGTTAGAAACTTCACATTAGAAGTGAACTCTTAGGCTGCAGGACAAGTACAAAAATCTGATAATTCCTCTACTTTGGGCATTTTTCAGATACTTTTTAGGATGATTTTTAGACTATGGTGGACTGCCTTGGGCATGTTCTTGTGGGAACCTATTGTATGTTTATTGGTGCGAATTTAACTCAAGAAACAAGATAACTCTGTTTATTGTGAGAAGGGATTATGGTGAGAACTCTTCTGCTGCTGCTAAATTATGTTGTTTCTCTCTATCCCAAGAATAGGAAGAGTACATGCATCCAAACTTCTTTCTCAAAATTGCTTCCTGAGCCCATGGTTCTTCTCATAGGGAAGTAAGAGGGATGTACTCCATCACCCATCTGGCACAGTAAATCTAATGCATCCACATGGAGAAACACAATATCCACACAGAGGAGAACTTTTGTCTCAGGTGAACACTACACAGCGTAAACCTGCCCCTCATGCTCTGAATTAATAGACAGAATCTACTCTTATAACACAATTTAACTACGTAAAAACTGTAATATTGAAAGCTGTAAATAATTACCTAATACCACAGAAATTTTTCACATAATTCACATAAATGTGAAGACTAGTTACGTTTGACTAGTATCACTGCTTTGGGAAGGGAATATCACATATCCAAACCAGCAATATTTCTAGTGAAAACACACTTTCTTATAGATTCACTAAAGAAATTATAAAATTTGTCTATGTGCATAAAATGGTAACTTTTGCAAGTCCTGTCTGACACAAATACACTTGGCCCTCTCAGCACTAGTTCTAAATCTGCATTTTCACTCAAACAATGTTAGGCCATTGCCTAACCTTGGCCCCCATCCTCCCCTTTACTCCAGATGAGATAGACTTGAGATACCAGAGCAGTGTGACTCACAGAAACTCCTTCCCACATGAAATCCCCAGTGCTGCTGCCTAGTATGCAACATTGATTCAAAAGCCCTTCTAGGCCGTGTGCCAGCACTACAGCTAGCCCTGAGCTTAAGATCTCTGGTCAGGCAGAAATGATCAGAAAGGAAAGCCAAGGAACTATGACTAAGCCTGCGTTAGGAACATCTTTTTCTATCACCCACGTCTAAGCCCCTAGCACCAGCCCTTGCTGACACTGTCAACCCACACCCATTAGCACCTGAAAGCTCATTAGCTACAACACAACGTTGCTAATTCAAAAGCTAATTCTCAGTTCCCCCAGCAAGTGAAATTCTGACCCCTAGTTGTTATCCTGTATTAATCCGTAAACCAGTTACTCTGTCACGAGACCTGACTTCGGCACTGGTTCACATCCACTGCCAGTGGCTTCCCAAGTCTTTCGCAATACTGGTTGGGTCATTGCTGTCCTGAGCCTTTAACCATAGCATTGCAGACAAACTAGAGAGACTGGATTCAGGCAAGAGGCCTGATTCATCCTCGTGGAAAGCTTTTCCCTTTCATGGAGTTATAATTCTACAGCATGTGACTTGTCTGAACACTAATTTCAATCCAGCAATATATCAATTTTCCTCTAATCTGAAATTCTTGGCAACTAAAAGAACCTAATTAGGGTGTTTCTGTTGGCACTTGTTCTTTTTCTGTGAGAGGGAAACATATTTGAGTTTTGTGCAGTTCAAGCTCCTTAAACACCGCCAGTTAAAATACAAATTTGAACCTAACTGATCATCCTCTCTGGGCAACGGAATTAGTTATAAGTCCAACATTTTGACACAAAACTAGGCAAGCAGCTTCATATGGAGCTTCTCCTTGGCTCTTGTCTGCATTAGACTTAACCCTAATGCTAATCTTAGCTTTAACCTTAATCACAGGCCAGCAGCTGCTACCACAACAGACAGAATAAACTCGTTGGGTCCTGAATAGAAACTATAATCTCATTCTGAAAACAAAAGAAATCTAGTTTTGAGGCTCCTCTCAGTTCAAGCACTGACCCTGATTGGATCACTAGCCCTAAGCTGAAGCTTTATTTCACTAGTCCTCTACAGGACATAAGCTAGAACCAGCCCTACAGGTGTCTGTTCCTAAACCTATATAATAACCTTAGTTTATAATCTCCTGCCATCTGAATCCAAAACCTCAGCAAAATCTCACCCACATTCATTGAACAATGTGTGTTAAACATCTTTACTCTTGGCTCCTCATTAAAGCAGCTGAAAAAATTGACTCAAATCAAAAGAACTATTTGTTTTGAAGAATCTGCCTTTCAGACTCAAAATCATGGACAAACTAAGCAGAGGGAATAAAAGAAAACTTCCATTTATCTCACTCGTTTCCACCTCTGACAGAAACACCCGTGTTGGGCAGGCTGCTGAGACCTCAGCATCACGGAGCTGACAACACTCTTTGCTCTGTGGGCTGAGCCAGCACTGGAAACCTCCAGATCTGCCTTGGAGCTTTACAAAGAATGAACAATACCAGCTGGCCAGGGGCAAAGGAGTGACCAATTGGCAATTTAGCTTGCCATGGTGACTTTCTGATTTCAGGTAATTTCTCACTGGGATTTTTTTCTCCTACTCTTGATGGTTTGAGTAGTGCTGATCAGACCAGCTGAGAGACACGTGGCTGTATTTTTTTTTAAATACAAATGCAACTTCTTAGTTCTTTATACAAAGTAAAAATTCAAGTTAAAAAAGGTCAAGTGAATCATTAAACAGAAGAACCACAAAATATAATTATTTCTGTTAAAAGCACATATCTTAGCATATCCAGTGCCCTTTTGGATCTTTAATAGGAAGATTTTAGGTATAAAATCTTCTAGTCATCTACATTCACTAAACTAGGATTAACTGCAGGAAAGTATACAAGCCCCTTGAAGTGTAAGATCACTTGAGCTCAAGAATGAAAAAAATAATTTAAATAGTAGCAATCAAGCCAAGTCAATTTGAAATGTGGTGACAGGGAAGCAAAGCTCTACAGATTGGACAGCTGTGTCTGGAATAATCAAAGGCCTGGAGAAAATACAGCTGTGTTCAGATGTCCTTAACTGCTCCACTCCCCACAGTCCTAAGGGTCCCTTCAGACATTGCAAGGTCCAGATGCATTTTGCTCTTTATTACTCTAGGGACATTTCTGGTGATTGACTACCTCATGGATAGTTGCACTGTAGTGGGAAACCCCAGAGCTGATGGCATTGCAGGCTGCAGGGATGGCAGAACAGAGATGCTACGTAGGGAAAGGATCAGGATCCTATTTGGTCAATAGATGGTCCTGTGACCTTTTCAGAGGTGGGATTGCTGCTTCCTGCATCTGATGCCCAGCTGTTTTCTGAGGCGTATCACAGTTTTCCTTGGGGTAAATCAGTGCCATATTTCCTTTGCTGTAGTTCCTTTTCCTTAATAATTTCTAATTATTTCAGCCATTGGCTCCCATGATATTAATGATTCCACAGAGAAATTGTTACACACGCCAGGTTCAGACTGTTCTGGTAAACCACAGTGAAATGGTTTATTGTGATAGCAGTGCTAAGTTTTCTTTGATCTGATGTCATTACTGAATAATGCACAAGGACAAGTTTCAGTACTATTTTTAAGAATATCCAACAGAAAGGTGGTAGGCAGCAAAACTTGAAAGTTAAGTAAGACTTGGTAGAACTTTAGGTCATTATGGACAGCACATCTATTTAATGGGGAATGTCCTTTTTGGTACGTCTTTCATCTTGGAAGTGGAAACACTTCCCATTGAGATCAAAGGGAAAATGTTACTGGCATTCACTATACATACCTAACATCATCAGACCTTCAGGGTTTAATTAAAAGAAGAATTTTGTCCACATGAAAAGCCAGTAGTCATCCAAACCATGGTGTCACAACTAGACTCTCTCAGCAGCTTCCCAGATATTGCTGAGATTAGGAGCCAAAGCCAAATGCAATGCTTAGATAAACACCAGATGCCAGGTGCTTGGTGTCTTTGGACTTAATGTTCCCTCATACAGGGCTACTTTTCAGTTTGTGGTTTCTGCTCAAGAAGGTCTCATTTTGGCTTGCATTAGGCAATACGCATGTGCACTGGCCTTAATGAATAAATCCCATCTGGAAAACTGCCATCATAAAGCTCAGTTAACAAGCCTCTCCCTTCAACTGAAAACAAAAATTGTAGGGTAGGACCTATAGGGTGCCTGTTAAACCGAACTCCAAGCAATGGTTTCCCTCATGCAATAGTCCGTTCACAGTAACTGTTGTGACAGACCCTTTAGAAAAGGGAAAGATCATCTCTTGATTGCACTGGTGCAACTTACGTGCATTACAGTTCTAAGAGGCAACAGATATGCAAGGTCATATTGTGCTCGAGAACACATTCAAAACTTCGCACCTTTACAAAACTCTCTGAGTCACTTCTGACTTATTCCAACATGTTATTAATCACCATTCTGTTAGTGAAGATCCTGAAAGAGATTTTGCATATAATGAATTTTTCAAGAGATTGTACAAAAGCACCTATAAATTAAACAGACAGCAGAGCACAAGTGTTTGAGGGAAGAGATAACGTGGAAGACAGAAGAACAAATAATTTACAAAATATTAGAACAAATTGTTTCTAACTTCTTTAATTTCTTTTACCTTTGAGAAAGAAAACCTGGAAAAGGAGTTCTGTGAGGAAAAGCAGACATGACAGGCACAGATTAGGAGGAAGATGGAGAAGCAGTTACAGAAGAGCAATCAGGAAGGGAGGAAATCATTCTCCTGAAAGAAAAAAATAGAGAGTGACAATTCGTAGGAGTAATAAAAGATATGAAAGACAGAAAACAGTGAAATGCAGAAATAAGCAATCCTGACATATCCTGAAAATAAGAAATAACAAATTGGCAGAGAGCAGTCCAAAGTCAAAAAAATAAGGATTGAATACAACTCTGCTTAGAAGATCCAAAAAGACCTTTACACTGTTAATGCTGCTATTGGCCCCAGAGTTTCTGACTCCTACTAGAACCAAAAGGAGTGGGAGGAAAAGGCATTTGACTGCCCCTTGGTCTGGAAGCCAGACAGCAGCACTGCCGAACTTCTACTTTTTTTTTCTTTTTTTAATTGTTTTTGCTACAGTGATTAGTGATTACAAATATTTCTCATTGTGTCTTTTCTAGGAGGAAGCTTGGTGTAAGTAACCCATTTTTTGCTCTGTAAATTCTTCCTCTTACACTGCTTGTATTTTGGGTTTTCTTCCACTACCAAAATATTCTCACTAATGCTGCCCACCTCTGAGGCACAAATCCATGTCAATAAGGCTGGACCTTAGCTGGGAACTTTGTATATAGCAAACATTTTAAAATATTAATGTATTGTTTAAATCACCAGCTTTTACATCCACTTACCCTTGTCATATCAAGACTAGATTCTTCACTGATTTCTGTGGGTGGTTTTTGTTGTTTGGTTTATAACAGAAATCTCCAAGTGGCCAGTCTGTTTCTTTAACTATTTCTTTTTTCACCAGAGGTAGAATATGTCCTTAATCTGTTAACTGTCAGTCAACATTTTCCTTCTTCCTGAGGATTTCTAGTAACTTTGTGAACCTCCAAAGTTCTACTAAAAACTTTATGTGATTTTTATTCTTTCCAGAACTCTGTGACCTACCCCTTTGAGGTCCAATGTGTAGCCAGAGTAATGAGTTTCTTTTTCAAATACATCTTGTCCTGAAACTGAAGGATAATTGCAGTTTTTCCCTATTTCTCATTTGCAACAACAATGGAGCTCAGCAGGTCTGTGGGAAACTGAAATAAACTGGGACACAGGCCGAGATGGAAATATTTCAGCTGAAAATCTGTTCTCAAAAATGAGGGATCAGTTGCAACCAAGTTGGAGAGAGATCACTTTGTTAGTTTGGTATGATACCTGATATTATAAAAATCAGAAAGAAGCAGATAGTCCTTATCCAAGAGACTAGGTATTGGTTTTTCTTGTTTCCAAAATAACCTTCCATGACAGCACAAGGCCTGGGGAAATATCAGTTTCTTCTGATTCTTGTAGAAGTTCTTCTGGCTACACCTGCTCCAGTAAATGAACTTTGCCTGAGACTGTGTTTGGGTCCAAGTGGACTGGGATGGCCTGTGTCAGTGCTAAACAACAGCTTGCAGTCTCTAAAGGGAGAGGTTCCAGGAGGTCTGCCTGGAGGGAATGGCCACTACAGTCATTTAACCGCCAAAACACCAAAAAGTGCCCAGGAATTGTTTGGGTACAGCACTGTTTGTAAAAGGATGAATTCATGCCAGGTAAAGCTCTCTTCACCAGCACAGATGTTCGCAGCCCAGTGCTCAGAAATGTTTCCAGGCACACTTGGATTTGGTCATATAGACCCAGCCTGAAGATGTAATGGTGTTTCAAGGGGGCCCATGTGTTAGAGATGTGTTTTATGACCTTTATGTAATGTAGAACTTCTCTAACTGGTGTCTTGGACTCTCCATGGGAACAACTAAAGATACAATGGTGTTATTCTGTCTTTGTGTAACACAGAAAGGAGGGAACAAACAAATGTGGGGTGTTTGGGCTTTTTAATTAGTCCCTAGTTTGCATGAAGCGTGTTCTGACTAAGCCACACAATAGGCAAATTAGAAATCTGCAAATTAAAAAATATGTGATTGATAGAGGCCATTAAACATGTCTTTTCAATCAATCAAGTACTAAGATTGTTCCTGCTCACCTTCAAAGCAGTTGTGAAATTTATCATCTTAATACATGCAAAAGTTTCCTTTTGTGGATCCAGCAAATACTGCTAAGCCACCCACGCCACACACATGCTCACAGGCTCTATAAATTTTGGGATAGTGCAAGTTCAGATCCATTCCAAGTGCCAGAAAAAAAACACTAAAAAAAGAGCAGCAAATATAAACCAGAACAGAAACCTAAATAAAATACTTCAGAAGGTTCCCTTATCCCATTGTATTCCAGTAAATTATGTGTACTTTCCTGTGTGTTTTGGCACCAGAAAAAAAAATACAAATCTGTCTCTTAATTGTGCAAACACCAGGAATATGCAAGTCCTTGAAAACAAATCTCTTGAGCTCTGCTATGAACCTTTTTAAGCAATTCATGTCACCCTGACACCCTGTCACTTCAAAGCAAGAATGTAATATTTCATCACAGGAAAACTGGTTTGTTGAATTGGGCTTTACAAGTGATAAGACAAGCAAAGAGCTGCATAGCATCTTTCAGGATTCACCTTTATTTTTTTTTCAAAAGTAGAAGCTCTTCAGAGAAATGCTTTGGTAAAGCCTCCTTGGTGCAATCTGGAAATTTTCCAGTATGAATAAAGACATGCTTATATATGGTTTGTGCCTGCGTGTGGGACCTACGGGAAATGGCTAAAGAAGAAACAGGACTTACTTTGTGGATCATCATACTTAAGCTCATTAACAAGAAAAATTAAATTATTTTCTACCTACAGTCTGGTTGATTTGAATGTTGTACTAAATGCAATTGTCAGAACAACAGGCTAATTTTTGAAAAACAGGCTGCAATCGGTCTGGCTGCCATTCAAATGTATATAATTGTTTCAGAATGAGCAAAGAGCACCACAAGGCCATGTGAGGCCAGCAAGAGGAGAGAAGGGAATGTTTGGATTAGAGGCTTCCTGTATGGAAAACATCTGCACTGAAGCTGGAGAAGCTGCACTTTCACTGGAGCCTGGCTTAGAATTACGTGGCTGATGCAGCACCCATTGCTCACCCAACCTGGGCGGGCACATTGCTTTGGGTGATCCAGATGCAAGAGCAAGTTCAGAAGCTTGTCCCCTTTTCCAGAGGCAGTTAGTCTTTTTAGTGGTGGTTACTCAAAGCAAACTTTTGAAACAACTGTATTTTGTCATCATAACAGCTTCCCCCTGAAAATAAAATCTTGTAAATTATTCTCTTTATATTTCTTTCAGGATGGATACTTGAAACCTGAAGGTCTGTGTTTACACAAAATGCAGTTATAAGCTGAAAAAGGAATATTTTTTGCTACACATTCTGTCCTGCCAGTTCTAGTGATCTGGGAAGAATGGTGCAATTATGCTAATGTTTTTAAGAATTTCTGGTATGCTTGTGTCTCACCCAAACTGGGTCATCAAAAATCAACTCACCCAACTTAAAAAGAGCCAAAGAAAGAGACATACAAATCCAACAATTTTCAAAATTTCTCTTAAGAAGGTGTTAACTCATTTTGAAATATCATAGTCCTTATATTTTCCATTTCATTGATTACAGATTTCTTTGCTGGTATAAACACTATTGGTGAACATACTTGAGAAGAACATCTTAAAAACCCAAAAACCCCATTATACCTCATCCTGCTGACATCCTGCAGGACTCTATCCTCCTAAAGATCATCTTAGTTTCTATCTCTATAAAAACACTTCTCACTCATGTGCTCTCCCCTTTTACCCCAGCACCTCCTCCCTACTCCACACAGGCTATCAAAGTACCAGGAACAGAAGACAACTTGTTCAAAGTTATGCAGCACCTAATTTCCGGAAGACTATCCCTCAATCACATAATTAAGTAACAACAGGATAGGCAAGACAGATAAATGCAAAATAAGGCGTAATAAGTGACTTTTAAAACATTAAAAAAAAAATTGAATAAAAATTACTAATAAAATTATCTATAAGAACTGGTTTGGTTTTTTTGTTTTTTTTTTTTTTTTTTTTTTTTTTTTTTTTTTTTTTACATATGGTCGGGTCCTTGGAGACTTTCCAGCAGGACTTTGTATCTCCTAGAGCTGACAAAGCTGTAGCAGAAATCATGGACTTGCTACTAAGCGCTACTAAGCTCACTCAGAACAGGTTGCAAGCCGGAGTTTTCCCAGTGTTCACTTTTGACCTTACTCTATGCATAGGCAGTGAATCCCAAAGAAACAGCAAGATGCAGTCTGTCCAACAGAGTGACCATCCGAATATGAAGGACCACCACATGGTCAAAAAGATAAAGTCACACTCTGAGGAAGAGCATTAAGAAGGAGCAGGACAGGCATTGGCCACTCCTACACTTCTACCTTCCTGAAGCAATCAGAGATGTGGCCAAGAGCAGGTGCCTGTTTCCAGGGGGAATGACCACATGGTGAGAGGAAACTGAAGGAATCTAAACAAGACATTTCCCCCAAAGCCACGAGGTCACAGTGGAAGGAGCAGCTGGTTTCTCATACACAAGAAAGGTACCCGAGAGCCTCTCCACCCTTTTTCCCATTGTGGTCAAGTGAGGCAGAAGCCTGTTCTGAGCCAGCTCCTTGTGGCCTCGAGTGACCCTGGGCGGGGAAGCTGATGAGAAGGAGCCTAGCTAGACAGAGCTTGCCAGTGGGTGCAGTCACTGAGAAATTCCGTGTCGGATTGAGTCCTTGACTGTCTGCCAGGGATCCGGCGTGCCTGGACACTGCCTCAGACACGGATAGTGCTGAGAGGCTTCGGGAGCTGGGAAACAAGACTGATACAGCAAGAGATGCTATAGTTCTGTGCATCATATTTGGTTTGAGTGCTCTACATCCAACTTGATTTGCATAGAACAAATATTCTTCTGAGAACACTGCTGAATTCTTTCTAGCTGAGACAAACTATTTATATAAATTGTATCGTTCTGGCATAATCCAGCTACTAAAACATATTTTATTCTCTTTATTATATATGACATTTACATACTACACAACTTCTGATTAGTAACATGAAAATAGTATCTAAGATTGATGTCTACTATAAATCTTTATTTGCATTTGCCATTTTGGGATCATCATTCTATAAAACTGATACACATGCTTTTAGGCTGGAAGCATTTTTGTTTATATGGCATGAATTGTGTTTCTGAATCATAAAATCCTATGAGGAAACCTCAATTTCTGCTATAATTGTTTCCACTTTAAAAACCAGGTCATTGCCAATATATAAACTTTCACTCTGACTTTGGTGAGTGA
Organism: Pseudorectes ferrugineus; assembly: GCA_008033365.1. NCBI lineage: Eukaryota > Metazoa > Chordata > Aves > Passeriformes > Pseudorectes > Pseudorectes ferrugineus. The sequence goes on from QWTY01014387.1 coordinate 10,889, forward strand.
CTTTGGTATTGCCTTGCAGGATGAAATAATACCTTGTGTGTTTGGTACATAAACAATTCAGTTTCAAATATGGGACAGCATCATATGTCCCAAACACTGGATTACTGGAGACCAAACTGAAATCCCCACTTGAATTATCTTTGCATTTGAATTAAAATTTATCTCCTTAGGAAGATGCAGTAACAAAGAATGGAAAAACAGCATTGCATCTAATTTTTACTTTATTAAAAATCAATACACATTCATTTGTATCTGTGATTTTTAAGACCATTCTTTACGTGCCCTATCACATTACTTCTACAGATTTGGGGACTTTTGATTGCTCTCCTTGTGCATAAATTATAACTCTTGTCTTGGAAAAAACCTCAGGAGCAGAAGTAACAGCATTAGAGAGCTGCCTGCTGATTCAGTAAAACTTTTATTTGCTCTACAGCTCCTCCACATGCAGCAAGTGTAACCATATGATTAATCTCCTCTTCTGGCAGTCTTACAAATTGCAACCAAAAAGGAGCAGGAAGTTCTTTGCTACCCGTACTCTGCAACATGTCATGTCACTACACAGATTTGATTTGTTCTGACTCTTCTTGATCACATCTGCCCATCTTTGTTGGGGTGAAAAATATGATCCTGGAGAAAACATATTGCTAAAACCAGAATAGAATGTCATATATGATATAAATGTTTCTGAGTTTAATCATGGTGGGTTGAGAGCTTTAACTTCTGGATGCTTAGAAAAGGCATTGTTTCCTTCATCAGAATGAGGAAGACTTCAGAAATTAGAGTGGACAAGTTTTTATAAAAGCATAGTCTTTCATTTACCTTAACTATAGAGAGATGCAAATATTCTTTGTTCCTCTCTCTGATGAAAGAGGATGGACAGCTTCTTTTTTGAAGCTTCTTTATTTACTGGCATCTCTTGTTTTCCATGGCAGATGTTTCCCTGTCTATTTTTCATGGAAACACTTATTTTCTGCAGCTTGTTCTGTTTGGAATGGAAGACTGAAGTGGAATTGTCTGTGACCAGCAGACAGCAGCAGGAAGACCTTTTCTGCTTTCTCATGATCCATCTTGTAAATCAGAACTTTTCATTACATTTGCAGCCTAGGAGTGGGAAGACTGGAAGTGAAGAAAATACAGATTAGGGGTTGAAACAAAATATTGCGCAATTTGGTCTCAATTCTTAAAGAAGCAACATCCTTAAAACCAGATAACTGGGATGATAAAATTCCTGCAGAGATTATTTCTTAGGTTTATTCTACAAAATCAGTCATTAAAATGTATTGCTATCTTGGTGAACCTTTGCTACCTGAAAAAAAGAGCAATTTTAAAAGTAAGGCAGGCAGAGCTATTAATAGCTGCATTAAAAAAATAAGGTTTTGTAGTAGAAGTGCTCTTACTATACTGGCAGAGTGTATAAATCATTAGCAAGAGCCTTGAGGGCTGGCAATTAGTCTATATATGAGTACATCACTTACAGTTGTCCTTAAATAGCAGCAGAGAATGAGTACTGGGACACAAAACACACAGGCAATGCTTCCCACCTAATACGGCCCAGGAAAGTGATCTCAGCCTTCTTACAGTAAAGGTTTCGATGAAGCAAAGCAATTGGCTGTTCCTGTGCTGAGAGCAGACAGTGAGCAAGGAAAAGCAAATGCAACAAATCAGCAAGATGTTGAAATAACCTTTCCAGCGGGGAAAGAATGTGACATAGAACAAGTTAAACTGAGTAAAAGTATCTGTTGCATTTTCATTCTTGGTAGTGGGCGGTTCAAGCTAAAAGGCTAAAAGCATCCTTGACTCAAAAGTAACTCTGGTTGTCAGCAAGCATGAAAGTGCACAAAGCTGCACAGCCCAGAAAAAGTTGAACCACGTGTCGCACCTGAAGCCCAGCACAAGGCTCATGGCCTCACACCAGCACATCCAACACCATGGCAGGATAACTGCCCCCGCTCAGATCAGAAGCAGCAGAGCTGGATTCCTGCAGGGCTGTGCCCGAAACCTGCCTTCTGGCTGCCTGAGGACAGAGCTGTTCTTTGTCCTCCTACACTTCATTTGCTTGTCTGGAACCCCCACACAGGTCACAGTGTTCTGACTGAAGATGCATCCTAACTCTCTGGAGACCTCTGGAAAATCCTCTCAGTGTAAACACACTGAGCATTAAGGGCTAGGATAGGTGCCTGTCACAGGACAATTGTTGTGATCAAAGCACTTAGGAATGTTCTTCACCATTCATTTGGGTTGACGTGGGAGCTTCTAAATCCTGTTATCACAGGAAGGCTTGGGAGGCAGGACATCATTTTTACTGCAGGACTGGGCTCCTTGGCACTGTATTGCCTCACTTTCCTGTTTTGCATGTAGAACACACCTTACATGCCAAAACGTATTGGTTTGTTTTGGTTTGGGGTTTTTTTTAATGAAAAAGAGATAGGAATAAGTATATCCATTAGAGTGTCATCTGTCCTTGCCTGGGTAGCACAGCCCAAAAGTGAAAGCAGAATGTTTACATTAACTGTGTGCTTCACTATTTTTAGAAAATGGGCTATTGGAATTCACATCCTCTGTAGACTGTTGCAGGGAAAGATACCATGAAGTCCAAAACAAAGTACTATTCACAGTAAAAAGGGCTATTTTGCTTGTGTTCAGCACTTTTTGTGTTTATAGGGATGGTTGGATCACACTTGTTACTTAATAGTATAAAGCTGAGTTGGAATTTAATGTGTCTGGAGGGATTTCTGGTTTCCCTGAAGTGCCAAGCATATTCACTCTTTAAAATTGAAAAAAGGGAGAATGACATTCATGATCCTATTGGGATCTGCCTTACTCAACACAATTTTTCTGATGGCAATCCACCTCTTCAGCTTGAGTTACTCTGTTCTCTATAGTGATGCTTCATGCTCGCCTGTCACTTCAAAGAGTCTGAGCCATGTTTTAAGGCTGGGGAGAAGACAGGTATATTGCTCGGGTTTGGGAAGTGTGCCAGACTGCAGAGCGATACTTCTGCTGTGTGGATGGATGGCCAGATGAATGCAAGGCTATTCCTGTGACCCAGCCACCCCATGGCTGTCACCTCTGCAGCAACAGCACAAGGTTTTGTCTTTACTCTGTGACCATCCTCCACTGATTTGCTAATGTTAACAAAGGAGGAGCTGTCCCTATCACATAAAAAAATTAAGCCCACTTTCACCAAATTACAAGTAAATGTGTAATCAGACCAGGGGAAACACAAATGCACAGCATAGACCCAAATGATGGGCCACTTAATGACTGTCAGCTCTGTGACTGTTTCATTGATGGTTTCCAACAAATGCCTTTTTTCTTACTGAATGGGCTACTCTGATTAATTAGGAAAAGGCTAATAAAATTGGTATCATGATTTAACATCTTTCAAAACAGCATGTGATTGGTCAGTCACACATTGTTTGAATAAATGCAAAAAAATAATAAAGTCTTCAGCATTTCTTTCATAAACTACATGACATTATTTTAATGCTATCTTTAAACACTTGTGACATTTACATAAATTAATCTACAAACAGTGGTACATATGTAGGTTGCGCTGGTTTTTCATTCATAGTCCACATGAGATAGCATCACAGAAAACAGAATAATAGAGTACAGTTTTTAAAAGTACGCGCCAGTTGTGCATTCCCCACATTTCTTTTGTATTTTTATTTTGTTAGCCTGATGTTTTGTCCCCTGGGGAATCTGTTTTATTACATTAATCAGGGAATGGTTGCCTTAGTCAAACAGAGAGGTGTGGAATGACTCTCTCCTATTTCTCTTTCAGCGGGGAGGAAAGTACGAAGTTTGTTTTCATTTCTTCTGCCTCTTTCTGCTAGTTAACAGGTTTTGTTTTTATGTATGCATAAGGCAAGAGATAAGAGAATTAAAGTCCTGAACTTTGAAGCCCTTGACTACAGAGAATTGGTGGAAAATATATTAAAGATAAAGAAGCTTGGAGTTGCAGTATAACTCAAATCCTTTATAAGATATTTTTAGAATGGGGAAATAAATGAAAGACTAAGGAAAAAATAAGATACACTTGATAATAAAACACGAATATTTAAATTTATGATCTTTCAATGCAGCACTCAAAAACTCTATACCAGGAGTGACAAAATCTGTGCCACATCATTCAAGGCATGACCAGAGTTGGTAATTAGTTTGCCTAAGAAACAAGTGCCCTTTGACTTCACTTTTAAAGAGTGCTGGGCAATGCACTTCAGACATGGATCATTTTACTGGGTTAAATTTATTTATAACATACACCTTCATAGATCATTTTTTTCTTAATACATAACGGGAAATGATTTACGAAAATTTATGTGTTTTTATGGCATTAACTGAGGTTCAAGCAAGGTTTTCTTGCAGATAGGGAATTTTACCTTACTGTGCTTTAGTGGAGGCAGTCTGTTTAATGTGCAGAGAGAGACATTTTCAGTAAAGCTGGGACAAGAGGGGAGCAGTACATGTCCAGAGCAGAAATATATTTTATATGCTATATATATTGCAGTTCAAATTGCAACTTCTTAATTTGGCAATTACTTTTCAGTTTTTTAAGCACGTTCTTCTTTTTGAATTCATGTTAAAAGCCTGCTTTACCCTTATTGATCCATTTTTGCTCTTTAATCCTTCACCTTTTTATTCTATTATGCTAAAATGTACAGCTAAGGATACCCTCCCAAGCTTTTTCTTCATCACTGACATAGATGTACTTGGGATTCACCCTGCCCAAAAACATATACTCTGAGAAGTCACTTATCAGCACCCCAGAATGTACCAGCAAACCCTGTCCCTGACTTCTCAAACAGGTTATCTGCGTTGGACCCACATGAATGTGGGTTCACACCCCTACCAGTCAAAGCTGACACTTCCGAGGTTGTTTAGGCTTAAGGAGTTGAGTTTCTTAAGAGTGCTTTGCTTGCTAAAAGCAATCCAGACTGAGAAGTACTTTTTCCCTTGATTGCATGGCTAGAACTTTCTTGTGAGTTGGAAGCTTCTGTGAAGGTATTTAAGTATATATATATATATATATATCCTGTGAAGGTATTTAAACCATGTGCATGCTCTTCCACCAAAAAGACCACCCCAACCAACCAACCAACCAACCCACGTGAAAAAATTCAAATCATATCTTGTTACTATATATTTCCTCTTGGATGGTCATGATAGATTGTGTGTTGGCTGCTTGGCTGTGTTCATACTACTACTGTTTTCATTTATCAAGAGTTATTATTCATCTCATAAAGTTGTGAGAGAAATAAAATTGTCATTAAAAGGTAAAAATGAAGACTAGCTTTAACTCAGATGACAGAACAGAAAGAGAAGGCAAGATGTGATCCAGGTGACTGGAATTCTCTTTAGGTACCATAACTGCTTCAAACAGTTGAACAACATGATTTAAAAGAAATTAATAGGATAATTTTTTGTATGGATATTATTGATCTCTGAGATTGATCTCTAAGACTTCTGTTCATTTTGAGAGGAAATTATAGACTGGAGAACCCAAATATCTACTTTGTGAAAAAGTTTTCTCCTGTGGTAGCAGAACAAAGGACAGAACAAGTATTCCCCTACGTGTGGAAAGGTCACAGTGGGCAAAGAGGTCTCATCACCTACAGCTCCTACACTGTAGGTTTATTCTTTAATGAGTCCACAGTTTGCAGGTTGAACACTTGCATAGAACTGTCAACAAATAATATTCCTGACACTATTAGCTAATGAATTTGACTTACTCGAAAAAATGCAGGGAAATGTAGGAAAAAAATGTGTTTTAAATAAATTAGCACTCACTAGCAACTGGAGGATGTCTAGAGAAACTAAAATTGCAATAAAGTACCATTTAGAGAAGAGGCTGTGAGAGTGATCTAACCAACTGCACATAAAAATGTGGCATTTTGGCCCTTCGAATGCTCTGGAAATAGGCAGATATGTTCTGTGCTGATTACAGCATTAAAGTTTACAGCATGATCCTGATAGAACTATCACAGATTTACACCAGAAGTGGAATGAAGCAATTCTGCTCATTTAATTAGGCAAGTGAATTGCCATGAGTACTTGGGGAAGTGTCTGTTGGCGCTTGTGATGGATGTTCCTGCTGAGTGTGATGGTATTCCTGGGACAAGGAGTTCACCAGCAGAAGCCACCCTGCATTTTACCCCAGCACTGCCGAGAGGGGGCTGTGTGAGAGGCACGGGCCAGTAGGCAGCACATTTCTGTCCCAAATACAAAATCCAAGAACAGTCAGCAACTGATACAACAGCCATTATCTATTACCTCTTATTAGTGCTCTGCAGATGGACAGAGACCATTTCTATCCTAAGCACTTCTTTGCCATCTCTCCATAGCTCCTACCCATGTGTCCAGTGGATAACTTCCCCATTGCTCCCAGGAGTCTGGCACAGAGCTCTTTGCCAGGTGCTTTCACACCTACCTGTATGAGGCTTCCTTGGCTGATTTAAGTCAAGAAATTCAGGGTGATGAAGCTGCCTTCCATGTGATCTTGTTTTAGGGAAAGCAAGGAACCCCCAGCTTCAGGACCTATTCAGTTATACAAGGCAACAGTGTGTGCTGATCCTTGCTCATCTTTCTGGCTGCCAGGCACCTGGATAGAAACACAACTGCTGTGGAAAATTCCAAATGTAGCTGTCCTATGCATGTCTCTGAGCAAAAATACTACCCAAATGAATAATGGATCACCTTTTCAGCTAGGAGCCTTGTCGTGCAAGTTGCTGGAGACCTCAGATGAAGCACTGCTTTACCAGGGAGGCTCTTAAACCAGATTTGAAACAGTCTGATGTTGCTAAGTGTTGCTGGTAGCAATTCAGTATTCAGTGGCCACAATGGAAAAGCAGGATACAGAACAAACTCAGGATCAGTGCAGTGATCAGTGCGCCCCATGAGACCTCAGAGGTGG
>QWTY01014391.1:0-18564 GCA_008033365.1 Pseudorectes ferrugineus
TAATGATATTTTAAAAAAAAATAGAAAAAAGCACATTGCATCAGAGTGACATGATGCCACTGTGGTATATAAATTATTCTCTGTCACACACACATACAAATATATTTTCAACTACGCATTTTATTACCAATATAAAGAATTAGTGAATGTGAAACTAAAGACTGGCTTCTCTCTTTTTTTCCCATAAGTCTGATTTACTCTTATTATCTTGAACACAAAGGGAATAAAATCTTTTCCAGTAAGGCATGTGATTTCTGTTTTCTGTCATCTAAGCACCTTTCTGTGAATTTTTTCAGAACCAAAATTATCTTAAAGATATTGCAGTGTTGAGAAGAAACAACTTAAGGGGAACAAAACTAAAATTATCCTCAAAATGGCCTGTTATAATAAAATTTTATGCTGTAGGAGACTCAAAGCATCGATCCTAGAAAAGAACAGAATGTGTTTATTTCAAAGCAACTCAGACTTCATTTTGGGTACCCATAAGGTAATTCCTGTCTTAGGTAGAGGAGGTCCACATCTATTTCTCAATTTACATCCCATCTGCTCATACACCAGCCAACAATAAAATCAAAAGACCCATCCTACAGAAAATGGAAAATCCAGATGTCCATTCAAGCAAATATTACGTGCTCTGCCCTAATTTTCTTCTGTAGGCTTACAGTGAACTTCAACTTAATCCTCTCCTATTCAGTTTTCCAACACAGTTTACAAACTTCATCCAGACACAGCTCTCAGGAGTGCCCTGGAGCCCTGCACTGATGCCATTCAGTGAGGTTTATGATTTCACACAATCGCCAAAGTTGGAAGAGACCTCTGGAGATCACCAAGTCTGCTGGATGGTCCATTAGTACAGGACCATGCCCATGTTTTTTGAGTACGTCCACAACTGGAGACTCCACAGCCTCTCTGGGTAACCTGTCACAGTGTTTCACCACCATCCCAAGAAAAAGTTTGTTATGTTTGAACAGAATTTCCTGCGTATCAATTGCTTGTTGCCTCTCCTCCTTTCACTGTACACCACTGAGAAGAATCTTTGTCCACCACCACTCCCAGGACTGCATCTACTGTTCAATTTGTCATCATCACAGCAATGCAATCACTGTTAATTTAGTACAAGTGGTGTAATACTGGGAAGTGTTTGGTGCTGGAACTGTTCATATTTTCAGGCTACTCTCTTATCATATCAGTTGTCACCCTTCTCTCATACTAGTGTGTGGGAAAACCTGACAGATAAGAATCAACCACTCAATTACCACTCAATTACCACTCAATTATTGCTTCAATATATACACAACACGTTTCTGCCTGTGGTCTAACCACCTGCTTTTCTTTTTCTCAACAGATTCTTTCCAACGTGATGCCCATAACAGGAATTAATTGTACCCAACTGGACCTGATCATCTCATCCAGCAGCATGCTTTGGACAACCACAAGTGTTGAAGCAGGAAGTTTAAGAAAATCTAACGGACAAATGCAGAAAAGCTTGTCAACAAGCACATATTCATGCCACTCATTTCCTAGAACTTTGTTTTCAGCAGAAGCAACTGGTGTTGACAAAGCACTGGTCTCATCTGCTATAGCAGAGCTCAGGAGAGCCGCAGCCCTGACAGTCAACTGATGAGAGGCTGGAGCCCTCAAGCTCCCCAGCTGCACAGGTCTCCTCCTGGTTGAGAAGCGCTACCTGAGTCCACCCACCACCCCAAAAATTTCTGAACTCACTTTCAATTCATGTAGATTTAATTTTTTCTGCTTTGTCACCCAGTAATGCCCACTGGTTTAGACTAGCATTCCACATTTACGCTGCCCACTTACAAAGTTTCAGCAGTTGCCATATCAAGGCTAATTTCTGTGCATCTTAAGGAACATACCCTGTTCAAGCAGTCCCCTTAGTAAAAGCACACCAAGCAGTCCATCTCCAACTACGGAGGCAACTTCATCTCAGCAATAGATACACCACACAGTCACAACAGACACGAGCAACAGCAAGCACAAGGGATATTACAACGTACCACTCTGATCTTCCTTTCACATTACTTCTGTGATCAGGAACTGCTTTTGAGTAAGCTCTTTACTTTGAGCTATAGAGCACAGTCTTATTTCCAAATAAGCAATTCCCTGCCACTGCAGGGAAGCATCTCTCATTAGCCTAGGCAGTTTAGCTCGTTTGTACCTTTTCAAGGTAGACAGTATTGGTGCAAAAGCAGTTTTCATAGTTTAAAGTTCTGTCAAACACCATAGCAAAGTATAAACAGAGTAGTCTTCGCTTCCACTCTCTTCTCAGTGAAAAGATGGGAGTCCCACGGACATGGTAAACAACAGTCCCAGTGGAAGTTCGGGTATCTATACAACGTCATATAGAACTGAATTCAGTCAGGAACAGAGGTGAAAAGGGAGCAAAGAAATCCCAATGCTGAAGTGAGGGTTTCAGCATCATTTCTATTAAGCCTTTTTCTCTTTCTGCTTGTGGAACTAAAAAATACTAAGTTTATCTCAGAGGATGGCAAATGGGCAGTGAGTAGATGTGATGACACCACATGTAATGTTATTCCACTACTGATAAAAATAGAGCTACCAGCTTTTGCAAATGATGGACAAACACTACTGCACGCACAAATACTCAAACAGCCTCAAGAATGTAAGATTTTATGCTGATGAACACATTTCAAGCTCTAACCTCTGTTTGTGCACCAGTGTTCACTATATCAGCTAGATTTATTTTTTTTAATATAGTACTATAGGTTATTGCCCTCATCCATACAGGAGAAACCAATACAGCAAAGATATTACTAAAAGGAAGCTTCTACTGCACTTGCACTGAGAAAAAATGCAAGTGATTCAGGTATTTTGCTTTAACTATCCTAGTGTGACCTGTGAGCACAAAGAAGGCTTTTCATCATTTCAGACCAGACTTTAAAGTGCATTATTTACAACATTAAAATGAATTTTAGGTTAGTGAACCTGAAAGATATTTCATTAATACAAGGTAGTCTTGAGAACCTTAGCATTTCCTTCCTCCCTGTGCAAAACATAACTTGGATTAATAGCCAATATACAAATATATAGGTATCTTACATATTAAAAAATACATAACATGGTTAACTGGATGTTGTGCACCTTTGCAATTCTTAAACTTTCTCAGTAATTGTACAATTACCTTGAGAGTTAAAATTTGATTGTGCTACATCAGTAATAGTTACATGAGGCTTTACAATTGCTCAGAAATATTAAAGCTTAACAACAGCAGAATTTGCTATTATGAGAGGTATTAACTACATAGGAAAAAAAAATTACAGTTTAGTCTCTGGTTTTTGTGCAGAAGTCACAGCTTTGTATTACAGGTCCACCCGAAAACTATCTCTAAGATTACAAGTGACTGTGCTAAATACTCCAGTTCTCCCACCCTGGCTGCAATTTGACTACTTCAGAATAACCAGAAAGGCATTGCCAGAAACTGGTGGACTCCATATGGTGCAGAGTTAGTCTTCTGTAAGGACTGTGTGCTAAAAGCACTTCCTCACAGAGGACAGAAGTTCTCAGCCCATCTGATTGTCAGAAAGTGCTCACCTTAAAGCAAGACATTAGTGATTCCTCCTATTTCAAATGATCAGAGACCCACATGTTTCCCTTCCCTTCCCTTGACCTGGACGTCCCCCAAAATCTGTAAGTGCCCAGTGAGTGAAGGAAGTCACTCTGGTGGGAGACACCAAGCCTGCTAGATGAACAACTCCAAGTTGTTAGATGAACAACTCCAAGGAACTGTTCATACACATCATATGCATCTGATTGTCCATAAGGCATCAACTACAGTCTTAAGCATACTACTGGATATTATATAAGGTTACATCACTTACGAAAGCTATATACTTTTATGCTGTAATTTTAACTTTCTTCTCAAAACTCCAAGACCACCTCGAGACAGGCACAGAAACACCAAATGCTAATAAACTGTCAACCTACTGCAGGCATGGGATATTTAATGACTTGAGAAAAAAGAACAAACCTCCCCCCTCCCCCCAAAAAATATGGTCAAATAAACACCATGCAGCTCAGGTGTCAACCCTGTTGACAGAAACAAAGAGAGATTTAAGGGAACAGAATATCCCAAATGTTCATTTACTAAATATTTTGCATGGACTAATAAGACACTGGTCTGCAGATGTGTAGAAAGGGGCAGCATACCAAAAGCTCATCTTTTTCAGGGAACAAATCCTTGGCAAATGCCTGTTAATCAGTGACAGAGGCAGAAGTAGGAGCAGCTAAAAGAGACACAGGTAATTTGTGCAGTTACAGGAATCCAGGCAGGAACCAAATTGGAGTTCCTATCAGTAACTGGAACCTGCACTCAGACAAAACCTCACTAACAGTGGCTCTGCCTCGGTAACAGGCTCCCAGCACCCACTAGTGACCTGTCATTGAAACCTTTCCGTTGGCAGAGCTGTGGTTTAGCTGTCATACTTCTCTCACATGGATATTTTAGGAATCAGTTTAATGGCCTTCTCTTCTGGAGCTCAGCACGCATTTCCCATTTAACTCCTAATTTTAAGATTGACACTAATGCGCATCTGTAAATGGCCATATACAAAGGACATTCAAACAGTGTGCATTTTACCCACTCCACTTTCTTTTAAAGGAATGCCCTAAGCTTATGTGTGAACACACGACTACATTACACAACAGAGATGTGCACCAGTCAGTACTCGCAGGATCAGCGTGCGTGAGCGTCCCCTGCACTTGTCTGAGCTGGTAAGACAGACAGGCCAAGACAGACAACAGCTCTCCAGGTAAAACAATCATTTTGTTGGGAAGTACCTGCATGTGTTAGTGGCTGAAGCTCAACCCTGCAACCCTAGGAAACAAAAACTGGTTATATAAAGAAAAAGATAAATGACAGAAAATTAGTAACTTAAAGAAATACAGAGAAATGAACACTACAATCAGCAAGATATAAATGCATTTTACAGCTATTTACTGCTAAGGCTCTACTGTTACTTTTTAAAAAGAAATTGGTTTAAAGTTGAAAAGAAATAGTTTTTTAAGTTATTTTCTTTCCAGTGTCTGTCTTTTCATAGAAGTTAGCAATTTCAATATCCTATTCAATTTCAATGGAATTAAGCATTTAGTAAGTAGTAATCACACAAAAAGAAAAAGCCCTACAGGTCATCTTACGAAAAAAATAAATTATAAAAAAAAATAAGAAAGAACTGAGAAAGTTATTGTCAGTGAACATATGCATCCACTTACATACAAGTGAATTACACCTGAATGATCAGATTTTGCCTAACACACAGGGAAGTAAGCAAAAAATCTATAAATATTACACCCTACAAAAAGGTTTCGACAAAAATAACCATCAGTGCCCCATCCAACCTCCCCAGATGAGGTTTTGGGCTGCTGGAAGTGCAGCAAGTTTGTACACTCTCTTCCAAAATTTGTATCCTGTCTAGCCTCCTTTTTGTTGTAAAAAAACCACCGATACTAGATGTCCTAGGGAGTACGAAAATCAAATCTGTATGTATTCACTACACACCAGAAACACTTGTAAGACTGTATGTATTGTCATCCGAATGCATTTTTATAGTTAGCAAAAAATACATATACATGCCCATACAGTCATTGTATCATGTCACCCAGATCCACTACAAATTCTACTGTGTTATACTAAATGAGAGTCAGCCGAGGTTACCTTTGAGGCTGAATTATCACTATAAAGGCAAAGTTTCATATAAAAGCCATGAATTTCCATATGCTCAATGTCTACAGCATCTTGATCGGAGTAATAGTAAATGATGTGGCTGGTTCAGTTCAACTCAGTGCAGCTGGAGGGCTGTTGCTATATACAGTCAAGCTATCGCTGACCTTATGAACCATTCCATCAACTGCAGAGTATCAGCATCACCTTTGAGAACTGCTCCCCATCAAGGCCAGATGACAATAAAAGCAGTATAAGCCTAGTTTGCTGATTCATGGAGTGATCTCATTAGATCTGAGCCCAAACTGCTGCTTACAAGAGGAGGGAAATAAAATACAGTGCAACTACAGTGCAAAGATGAAATATAAGTAACTTGAATAGATGAGCCAAGTGTGAAGAAAGCAGTAATATCAGACTACTTGACTCAAAAGATTGCTGGACCACATCAGAAATCTGTTTAGTCAGGAATCCTTTTGGATTATTCAGTCAACTTCTCCCTTGAGAGAAGTCTCTAAAACAGAAGTGTTACCCTCTTGCTTTGTGTCCAACAAGCATGCCAGTTGGTGGGTGAATATTTTTGTATAAGCACATACTCCTCACAGAAGACATGCTTAGCAGTTTAGGAAAGGATGCTGCTTCTGAGCAGTGAGGTGTAGTGCAGAGGGAGAAGAGCCATGTTATCCCATAAACAAAAGAAGAAAAAAATGTATTTGCCCAGAATAACAGGTGTTTCTTTATCTTTTTTAGGGCAATCAAAATTACAACACCCTGCTATTAGTAAGACCAGTTTCACTTCAGCTTTAACATGTCTTTCCCACACTAGAACTGGAAAGGATCCAGGGAGACAGAGACTTATTATTAAGCAATTACATTATCTGAAGGCATTGTATAGTACAGGGGGTATCCTTAATTGCTTACATGCCTTTAAAGAAAGTAGTAAGACACACAAAATGGATACATACTACGGGAAATATGTTCCCACATTACCACTGCTCTGCTAAACTCCTGCCATCTTCCAAATTACTAGGTAACGCTATCTTTGTGCTTAGTTATTATAGTTTTCTAAAATGTACTTTGTGTTTAAAGAAAGAGATTAATGAGAAGAAAGGAAAAAGAGAAAAGGCTGTTAAAGTATTTTAACACCTCATCCATAACTATGATAACCTCAGTAGATACATCCACTAAATCTCATGTCTATGAGATTATACCTCAGACCAACGCTTATTTCAGGAGCACTCATCATCTTCAGACCCACTTGCTGAAGCGATTGAGCATACAATTAATGTTCTAATCTACACTTTCCTTTCATTCAAGAGGGCTGGTCAGGGATAGCAGGACAAGGCAATCAATAAAAAGTAGCTCATTTGAAAGGAGAAAAAAATTAAGAAGTGTCTAGATTATTTTCTTGCCTTGGTTAGCTGATTCACCAAACCAGTAACAAAACAACAACAAAAATCCCCGTAGGATTTGTAATATAATCTGTAAATAATACGTGTACATGTAAAGAACAAAATTTCCAAGTTCTATCATTTCAATTCCACCTGCAAATATGTACACACAAATACATATGTATATAGAATATAAACATGTATGTCAACTTTTAGCATTGCAAGTTGTATCCCCCAAACATGTCAAGAACTTTGTAAACAAAGACACGTGAAGTCCAACTCCCCCAAACTGTATTTCTTACTACTGTGAGGATTCATGAAGTTAGTGACCCTTCCCATGAAGCACAGGAAGTAAACCACACTACTCCAGCAGCCTAGCAGTCACCTGCTATGAAGCAGTCTGAAAATAATGGATATAAAACACATAATCAGATTCTTAACAGATTCTTGTGTCTGCTTACCTACCAGTATACAGAATTACAAGAGCACCTGTATTAGAGTTAGGGTGTCTTACAAAACAAAATAGAGAATACATTGATGTTACAAATACTACAGTACAGTCACAGATCTAAAATAAATCTGCAGGTTTTTTTAAATGTATTACAGAATCTATTTTTATTTTTTCCTTAGCTGCTACCATTGCAACTGCTAAACATCTGCAAGAGCATGTTGCAGGATGCAGCATGTACATCAGTCATCCACAACTCCAGTTTTGAAAGAAAAACACGCTTTAATACACAGAAGAAAGAAAAAAAAAAATTTAAAGATATTAGTCTCTTCCCCTTCTAAATCTTGTATAATTGCAGACCTTTAATTGATGATATGCATGAAGCATTTATGTAGCTCCCAACAACCAAAGCACAGAAAACTGAAAAAACCAATTAACAATAAGCAATAAGGCTTGATCGTTCCCCCATTCGAAGTCATATACAATCCCCCTGCTTTCATCAGTGGAAACAGGTCCAGTTGCTTTTGCTCGGCCTGCTTTAATAAATGCTCTACATGAAAAAATCCCTATTGTACCATGCCACGTGGATTAATCCCACACAAAACTGCCTGATCCTACCCTCACAGTGGAGTTTTGAAATTGATTTTAATTTTAAAAGGAAAAAATACATACCTAAGTAATTGTTAATAAAACATCTTTGGAGGTCTCTCACCTACAATCAGGCTAGCAGAACACATCTCTAGATATAAATTTCAAAATCAGTCTAATGAATACAAGAGCATTTTAAAAAGTACTGATTTTCTCATCTGCATGTATAACTAACACTTAAAAAGATAATGCATTGCAAAATTACAAATTACTTCAATTGAATGAAGAAAAACAACCAGAGTCATGGATACAAACTGCTACATAATCAGAGTAGCTTCTACAATGCTAACAGCAGCCACATCAGAATTAGCAGAAATGTGAATTTAACTTGAGGCTGAAACTGTCTCTCTGACTAACTGTTCTTCCATCAAAACACAGTCCTGCTGTGATGCATATTGCAGTTCAGATGGCAAGAGGTGCAATATCACGCACCCACTTTCAACACTCAAAAGTACACATCATACAGATTGCAAAGAAAAAAATTTAATGATTTGATATCATCTAAATACTTGTAATTGTACTCATTACTCCAGTTGTAAATATGTTGCAGTATTTAACTCAGTTGTTTCAATTAACTTTTCACAACCTCAGATTTTCAGGCAGATGACAACTTTTGCTGTCTTGTTCAGTAAATCTGTAAAGCAATACAGAAGTTAACAACAGCCCGTGACAGCTTGTTTTGCAAAACAAATACGGTCCTCTCAAGCAACCTAGGAAAACAGGCAAGTTCTAACCAGGGAGAGGGAATGCTTAGGAAACGTGAAGTGGTACCGGGCAGATCAGCTGTTTTATCATTTTTAAAGTATCTTTACAGCCCTTCTCTGGCATGTAGTAACTACCGGTCTTCCTTTATCTTCCTTGACTACCCTAATAGCATGCCTAGGAAGACAACACTGAAAACACGTAGGTGTTGGCATAAGGAATCGTTCTTTTGTTCTCTGCTGTTGAGGGAATACCACCTTTGTCAGGCGGCGCAGCAGCGTGCGCAAGTGAGCACCCACTTGGCTTCAGCTGCCTCCCCGTGACAGGCGGCCCCTGCTCAGCACCCGCACGGAAACACTCACAGAAAATATAGTCACGGCTGACCGATCGCTAGTCTGACGTCTTGTGTTTAAGTATACGTATTTATGCGTTTGTGAAACTTGGGTTTTGAGTTCAGCAACCTCGAAGAGGGGTGAGTTTGGTTCAGAGACGAACAGTGTCTGGCACGTTTCATCACTGAGCTCCCACATCCTGACGGCCCCGGGAGTGTTCCGATACTCGACACGGACCGCTCACTGATACCATTCGCACTGGCCACCCAGAGCTCTGCTCAGCCCCGCTGCCCCGGGCTGCTCTCACCAAGAACTGCCCCTTCCCACCTGAGGCCCACGCTGACAAGCCCCCAGCTCCCCGCCGCCGCTCCCGGCCGCGCAGGGGACACAGCGCGGGCTTCGCCCGGGGTAACTCTGCGGAGAGCGGCCCTACGGCGGGGGCACGAGCAAACTCTCCTGCCGGGACCGCTTCCCGCCGCGGCCCGTCGCCACCGCGCTTCTTGCGGAGCTTCCCTGAGGGGGCCGGACAGAACCCCGCCACAGCCTGTGGGTCGCGGGCAGTAGCCCCGATCCGCACAGGTGCCGGAGGGCCCTTCTGCCCCCACCCGCCGCGCCCATTCCCGGGCAGACCTCGCCTCCTAGCGCCCGCCTCGGGCCGCGCTGCAAGCAGCGGGAACGGCGCGCCGGCTGCCTCCCGAACCTCCCACCTTCCTGCATCGGGCCCGCTACGTGACCGACCGAGGGGGCAGGGAGAACGTAAGGGCCCGGTAAGGCCAGCAGAGAAGCAGCGGCGGGGGAAGACTGACAAGGCTCCTCAGCTGCCCTTGGGCCCGCCCAGCCCAGCCAAGCCCGGGGCGGCGTGGGGGGCTCGGTGTTACCTTTCGAAGAGCATCCGGATCATGAAGATGCAGAAGGCCAGGGGGAAGGCGAGGTAGAGGTCCTCCGCCTGGGGGAAGACGGCTTCCTCCGTGCTCTGCAGGTCCGCCCAGGTGACGTTGTGCGGCAGCCAGAACCGCTCGTTCCAGAACCAGGCGAGGATCCCTGCCATCTTTGCTTTGTCTGCTGCAGCCCCCCTCGCTCTGCTCCGCCCGCGGCGAGGCGCGTGTGAGCGGCTGCCGGGAGAGAGGAGGATGGAGGCGTGTGTCAGCCCCGCAGCCGCGGATGATGCTGCCAAGCGCCGCCGTGCAGGTTCCCCGCCCGGCGGGGGCAGCGGCCGCCCCGCCTGTCACACGGCCGCGCCGGCCCCCATTGGCTCCCGCCCGCGCCCGCCGCTGCTCGGGGCCCCGCCGGGCGGTCCGGAGCCGCCTTCCCCCGCCCCTTTCCCCTGCCAAAAGACCGCACCGAAGCTCGAAACTGAAGTGACGCGGCCCGAGCGAGCGGGGACCCCGTCCCAGGGGCACTCACCGCAGCCGAGGCTGCCGGCAGCAGCGCTGTACCCACCGGACATAGCCTCCGCCTCAGCGCCGGCCCGGGGCTCCGCCGCCCTGGCGGCTTCGCGCCGTGTCACCCACCCTCCCCTTCACCGCCCAGCCGGGCTCACGGCGAGCCTGGAAAAGCTGTCGCCCGATTGGAATAGGCAGGTGGCAGCAGTGAAAAGCCCCCTATGAACTCTGCACAGCCACGCGGACCGGGGTCGGCTGCCGCAGTCCGGTTCCCGCGAGTGACCCCTGCCCGGAGCGCTGCTCCCGGCCCTCCTGGCTGAGGTGTTTAACCGGCAGCGAGACTGTCCCGGGTGGAAGGACTCAAACATTCAATGACTTCACTCTGAACGCGGGTACAGCAAACAGGCGTAAATGTGGCAAGGAAAAGCGTCAGAAAGCACACGACTCATCAGCAACAAGATTGAGGTTAGGACCGTGGCTTTGCATTCCTGGCTAAAGAAAACCTTTATGGTTTTACGTAGGTTTTTACTTCTGATTCCTTATCTCATTGCCATGTCTTCTTAGACATACACTGCAAGAGGAAAACTACAATTGATTCCACTAAACTTTACAGCAGGCTTTAGGATAGCTATAGCCACAGGACTGTATGCATGATGGTCCAGGCACACACGAAATTACTTCAAATAGTAGGTATACCGCTCCTGTAACATCACTATTTTGTCTGCCCTGCCTCGGTTTATTTTAGATGGCTTCCGTTTTCTTCCCTGTATCATCATACTTTCCATCAGCCTATTGAATACTGAGACACAGATTTCTGCCCATGCCACACTTCAGAGTTTTATCATCCTGCTTTTATGTGTTATGCTAACTTGCTCTTTTTGCCCCACTGGCTCTATTTGCCCTTCCTGAAAAATTAATTGCACAGCTTCTCATGTTTGTGTTGACATTTCTGTGCTGAATAAAATCGTAAGTCAAACATAATGCTGTGGAAAACGCCACACCAATTTAAAGGAAGCAAACAACTTCTGTATATGGAGATAATTTCCATCTAGGACATTTCAGGGAAGTTTCAAGAAATGCTTTGTCAGGATGGCTGACGAGCCATGCAGGTAAACCTGCCAGTGAATGTTTCTGTTTTATTGATGAGACAATTTCCTAAGTGTCCGTATTATTATTCCAATTCAGTTCTTGTGGTTGCTTCTTGGGGAAAGAGTACAGACACCTAGTCCTTCAAATCGTCTGGAAAAAAGTGTGAGTTCTAGCACCACTGCCAGATCTACCAGCCCCCATCTCTTCCTTCACTTTGTGTCAGGATTCTTCTCTTACATGAGCTGTCAGAATCCAGGGCTTTGCTGTAATTTCAGTTCAGAGGGAAAGCAGACCATGAATTCCACACCCCTAATGAAGCTTTCCTCACATAAAAATAAGGTTTTTTGAGCATAAGAAAACATTTCTTCACTCAAATCAGCAAGACTACTTTTATCCATTACCAAAAAATTGCCTATCCTTCTTCCTTCAAACTTCTCTTCCTTGTTCTCACAGTCAGATTTCACCCCTCTTCCAGCTGACCTAAAATTCCCCTAGAATTTCCCCTAGGAGCTTATCTTTCAGCATGCTCTCACAAACATCTGAGCTGGCTCCTGCACATATGCATATGCCTCTCAAATCGTCCACATCACTCCATTTTCTGAATTGATGTGCATAAGTGAGTTTTAAATGGAGATATGAGGGCATATCCTCAAAATGACCTCAGAGGCATCAATTTTGAAATCTGATTAAAAGTTCCTTATATATAATTTTAATATCTGTCAATACACAGATAACCATTTACTTAATTAATAATTGTGTTTAAGGCAAAGGTATTTTTAATCAGAAAATCGGTGTCATTATCCCACGGCTGAAGGTGACCTGTCTTTTTGCAGCCTATTTCAACATTCCAATCAGTTTAGAAGTACATTCAATATTTATGTCTGTTTTCATTCCAATAAAGTATTTTTTTCCCAGTCAGTACTGAGACTCACAAATGCTGGTTCTTAGCTTTGCTTATGCACAGATAAAGGAAAGGAACAGATCTTTGCAAAATGAACATAGCAACAGTAATAACGTGATGATGCATAAGAGGTTAATTCCTGCTGAACAATTAGTGTAATTGACTTTTGTGTCAGACTAAAAATATGTTAGGACAATAGACCTCTAGGCATATCTGAAAATGAATGACTGTTCTGAAATGTTTGGAAGGATGACCAATTAAAAGCTTTTAATTGAATTCAAACTGTAGATGTAGCCAAGATACGACTATGGAATGAGGATGCCTGAATACTGTGCTTTGAAGGGAGATATTACCACCGTGTTTTTTTTCCTGCCCCCTAAAGTTGTAATATGACAAAATGGAGCCAAACAGAACTTTAAAAATCGTGGTTTCATATGTTGTCTCATATATTGAAGGAACTTACTCCAAGATAGTGCTAAAACTTGGCTGTCCTAAAAGAAGGTAAAGGGCTGAACCTGAGTCTGGTTCTTCAAAAACCCAGCCTGGGCACTTTGTAATTACTAACAAGAGTTAGTAATAACTAAATGAAAACAGATACACAGATTCCCCAAAAGTTACTGAACTTATGTTATTATTCCAAAAAGGAAAAGAGGAAACTGACAGACTACACATTGCTAGTTCAGGACCTTGAGCCATATTGCTGGCCACCTGGAGGAGTTTGTCCACCAAAACTGGAAAAGCTGCAGGAAAACCTCTTGATTTTAAAGGACTGCTGAAGAATTGAAAGCAATCAGCCAATTTTTTTTTTATCTCATTTAGTCTACTGTATTTCTGGAGTAGCATCAGGCTTGCACGTAGGCGACTGTGATAAGACTCTGGACCAGTCCCTTTAATGAACTGGGTAGTACAGGTGCCAATAACACGGTCCACTGAGACTTCTTGTTATCCAAATCTGAACTGGATTGTTCCTAAGCAGAAGAGATCGCTATGGTTGTTCCTTATAAAAGCATTGGTGCCAGTCCCATTTCCATAGGTCAGTATCATTAGACTGCTAATGATGTGCCGAGCAGAAGGGCCAAGAACTGCCTGGGTGTTGTGTGACTGCTCTGTGCCCTCCTGGGGAAGATGAAGGACCATGGGCACAGGGGAAGTGGCAGTGCAAGTCATGGCAATGAGCTGTCATTCTTCTAACATGTCTTCTACCTGCTAGTTCCAGCAGTTCTTATGCTCCCTTCTAGCTTCTTGTGCTACTAGTTTTGCCAGCTTTTCTAATAATTTCACCTAAGAATCACACTAACAGAGCAGCAGTCTTCATTACAAAAGCTATGCTGGGCCAGTCACATAAGTCCTGACTCCTGTGTGGGGTTGTATTAGTCTGAAGAGACCAGTCTGGCTTCACACAATTACCAAACAATGTGCCCTGAATTCAAATCACTAGCAGAGCTCTGTGTAATAGCACTTAAAATACATCAATACAGAGGTGTCCCTAGGTTGCATCACTTCGCAGCCTTCCAAATGTTTCATCTTGGCAGACAAGCAAGTTTTGTCACTTGGAAAGACATGCCATGGTAATTAGTTTGGCTGCTGTGGGAAGATATGTAGACAAATAGCCCTAGCTGAAAGAAAGGTTTACAAGCCTTGGGATGGTTTTTGCTTTGTGCTGGGCTCCAATTAAAGTCAAGACCTGAAGCAGAACTGCCCTGTGAGGACGGTTCAGAAGGAGAGGAGGAAGCCTGAACCACTGTATGTCTCCATGCTTCCTTTGTCTTCGTTGATCACTTTCATTTGGCTTCCTGCTCTAGATTTCTAAAGAAAGCATGCCAAAATGTGTCTTAATTATGATACCATCATAGTTCACTTGATTGCAATGTTGCTTAACTACCTGAATGTATTCTAAACTGAACTAGGCCCACTCAAACTACAGTAAGGATAGTCAGAGTCTTCCATACCAATTTTAAATAAATTATCCTGAAAAAAACCCTTGTAATGAGGTTTGAAAACTCTGAGCAAAGACTGGCAGCTGGGAAAAGTGCTGGTTTTATCTTAGATACACTGTGTCACACTTCAACTGGCCCTTCAGAAACATCTACTTCCATGCCTATTCACGTGGCCAGGTTTGGGCTATAGAATCACATTAGAATTTACGTAGTAAAGAGACTTTTCAAACCTGCATGATGTCAAAATTTACTGTATATTGTATGCATCTTGTCTTCCCAGCACCTAGACATGCTCTGCGGGACTGCAGACTTTCAGTAGCCAGGCCGTGTTTCCATGCTCAGTGAAATCTGGGCTCTGACCAACCACACTGGTGTGCCCGACTCGCCAATGAACATGCAATCTGGAGTCTCTGCCAGCTTTGTGTCAGCTGTGAGGGGACAGACAATACCTGGCTCTCCATGCAATGAGAGTGCTAATCTAGCATAAAAAGTCAGCTACTACAATGCTGACCTGTCATATCATTTACAGGGAATTCGCATTGTCAGTGTGAGCTTCTGCGAGATCAGTACCTCCCATCTCGTGGCTGCAAGCTGTGTTCCAGTCCTGGCAGCCTGGGAGTCATTTGCTGTCTTATTAAACCACAGTCCCAAAAACTCCAGAAATTACTGTCAAAACTAAATTTTCTTATTTACTGGTCATTTTCAGACAGCTTCCAAGGTAATTACATTTTGCACAGAAGAACATTCACCTGTTCATCTCAGTTTTTTCTTCAAAGCTCATTTAACATCACTGTCACAATGTCATCCGGTAGTTACTTGGTAACACTTTGTGTTCATATCTAAATGAAGCCAATGCTATTTAGTATTTGGTTTTAAGACCCCATCTAGATGTAAATTACTATTTGCCTAGGATCTAGAAGACAGTTAACTGTCTGGCAATAAATTTGTATTTTCTTATCACAGATTTAAATATCTTCCTTATGAATTTCACTATACTTCTGTCACAGCTATACAGAATTTTATTTTCACCCAAAATATACATTTGGTTTGACTGAAACTATTGCTAAATTAATGCTGAATTTATTAAATTAACATTTTCATTTCCCTAAATTATCACATATATATTCTGACATTTTTAAACCAAAGCATCCATTTTTTATTTCATAAGGACATTGCAAGAATAAGGTTATTTCATTTTTATGTGACTTGGAAGTAAAATATAAATGAAAGGAGAGGATAAAATCAGATTCACATTGTATGATACATGTTTATCTTTAAAGCTCTACAGGTAACACAGATAGTAATTACAAGATTCTCTTAGCTATACTGACAGTGTCAAAATTCTCAAGATTATAGGTCACACATTATTGCACTTAAATCAGTTAAGTGGAAAAGGTACCAGAAAGCTGAAGTAATAACTCAATGGGCCACACTCCCTGCTGGGGTAACTACGACTGTTTATGCTCTGTAGTGAAAGTGACAACTTATTGTGTCCTGGAAATACAGTCATAACTCCACAAACGGAAGCTGACCATCTTATCTCCTCTCTCTGATACAGACCACAGCTATTATGGGCACTGACACAGCAGATTAGTTAGGTATGGCTTTAAGCATTTTCTGAGTTGGAAATATAATACTCTATTTCTGTTTTCTCTGGGTTTGTGGAGAGGCAAAACCAGAGAAGAACACTTCAAGTTTTCCCAACTTTGTTTCAACCCCAGCATGTGTTCTCTCTTTTACAAGTTCATGATGGATAACTAATCAACAGAAAAATGAGAGTACCTTCATCCCAGCTATGAAAAAGGGATTGTTTTTATTCCTCCCATGAAAACAAAAGGAACCAACATACTTTGTCTGCCAGATCATGTGTATAGGTACTATATTATTACACAAAACATTATATTTAAATCATATATTTAAACCTTGATTTAAATGTTGTATTTAGTCTTTGAGCATTGTCACCATTTTACCTTTTCCTGTGGGTAACACTCCTCCACTTAGTGGCTGCAGTCCACTGGTATTCTTCAGAGCCTTTGTCTCCCTCCTGATACCCAAAGCTGCCATCCACCCTGCAAGTCAGCTGGTCAACCCAGGCTAATAGCTGCTTTGTGTCCAGGCACAGTAACGTGGACACAGCAGCAAATCTGTTCAGGGATTTATCTCTCCAATTTATTCTTATCCACAGTGCCTTTTTCTGGGATAAATGGTGGCTTAGCTATTTAGCAACTGTGTTTTTGATAAAAAGTGTAAAGATTTATAACTGTCAGTTCCAGCATCCAGGAGAGGAGATGAGGGGGGTTGCTCACCCTCACATAGTCTTGCTGTGTACAGAAATAGGAAGCCTGCATGGATAATGTAATATAAATGAGTAAAAATGAGTACTTTGCTTTGTGCAATAACCCGGTAAACCTTCTCATCTGGAAGTAAAGACCTAGAGGAATCCAAGTGAATTTATCCTGAGATGTGCTAGTAAAAGAGGGAATAACCTCAACCATCCCCCCTGTACCCACTGACCATGACACCTGTGATATACAGAGCATCAGAGCTGCCCTTACTGTTGTTCTGTTTGCTGTTAGGGAGAGAATTTGTACAGAATTTAATGCAATCAGTATAATTAATGCTGGATGTGTCTAAAAAATCCAGGCAGCTGCTACTACCTCACTATTTGATGTATAAACTGAATACTGAGGAACCAGATGAGTACAAAAGGTCCTCACTGCCAGAAGAGTTGGATTGCCAGTGTGATAGAAGGCTACAGGAATTCACAGCAAATAAGCTGGTATACTCTTGCTGATGCTGCACAACATCTCAGCACTCCTATTTCCAAGGGCTCAAGAATAGCACCATAAGGATGTTTGGGGGATATTTACTGGAAGGACAAGGCAAAGCTGAAGAGGCTTTTTCAAGGATTTTACATTTCACAGGGCTCCAAAGGAATCACTGAGATTGTTTTATGGCAACTTCATTAAGAATTAATTTATCGAAAACATATGTGCAATGCTGGCTTTTTATCTGCTTGAAACATGAATTTATGAAAAAGTTCCAGAGAAGATCAACCAAGAGGAATGATTTTTCCTGGATCCTTGTTACTAAAAGTTTTCTTATTTGTAGAAAAGACTATATTTTCTGAAGTAATACTTTGTCTTGAAAAGGTAGAATTGGCTTCACTGCTGGATGACTTTTTGTGGGATTTTCCCCATTGCATTTTACACCAAGAGAAAGAAAGAGATGCTGAAAATTTGGACTCAGTTGCTAACTTTTTTCAGGTGTAGAGGAAAATCCTGGTGCGATCAAGGCTCCTCCTGCTCTGTAAAGTGAGGCTGATTCTAAAGTGACTGCATCACAGACATCCTCGTGGAATGATATGGAAGGCTGCAAAATTCCTGATTCAGCTTAGTGAACCCAACAAAAAGTACTTGGAAAGACATGCAGCTCTAAGTTTGTAATCTGCATATCTAACTATATCAACATTTTATCAAACAGGACTAAAAGTGCAATTAGAAACCTATTTTTAGCATAACATATTAGGTAGAGTTGAGGTGATTTTTTCAGAGAAGATTCCAAACATAAAATGTCTTTGTCTCTTTTGACCTAGAAGCCAGAGTTCTTAAAAGCATGTAGTGTTAAGAAAAAAAACTACTAGGTATTAGTGGTTTTGTGGTTTTATATCATTTGTGTACAATCACAGAATGGGTCAAGTTGGAAGGGACCACAGCAGGTCATGTGGTCCAACCTCCCTGCTCAAGCAGGTTCATCCTAGAGCACAGGATTGCACCCAGAGGGTTCTTGAATATCTCCAGGTAAGGATACTCCACAACCTTTCTTGGCAATCTGTTCCAGTGCACGGTCACCCACACTGTAAAAATGTTCTTCCTCATATTCAGGTGGAACTTCCTGTGCATCAGTTTCTGCCCATTGCCTCTTGTCCTACTGCTTGGCACCACGGAGAAGAGCCTGGATCCATCCATCCTCAGACATCCTCCCTGCAGATACTTACAGACATTGATGAGGTCCCTTCTCAGCTGTCTCTTCTCCAGGCTGAACA
>QWTY01014392.1:358-15979 GCA_008033365.1 Pseudorectes ferrugineus
CCTGGGCACAGCTGGATCCTCTTCAGCCACTGTTGACCAGCACCCCCACATCCCTTTCCATTGAGCTGCTTTCCAGCCACTCTGCCCCCAGCCAGTAGAATTGCCTGGAGTTGTTTTGACCCAAGGGCAGGACCCATCACTTCACACCACTGGCCTCAGCCATCAATCCAGCCTGCCCAGACCCCTCTGCAGAGCCTTTCTACCCTCCAGCAGATCAACATTCCCACCCAACTTAGTGTTGTCTGCAAACTGACTGAGGGGTGACTCGATCCCTTTGGTTCAGATCATCGATAAAAATGCTAAACACAACTGCCTCCAGTTCACAGAGGCAACACTGCTTGTGACTGGACACCAAATGTAATGGATGTAACTCCATTCACCACTCAGGCCATCCAACCAGTTTTCTACCTAGCAAAGAGCATGTCCATCCAATCTATCAACAGGACGTTTTTACAGGAGAATGGTCTGAGAAACAGTGTCAAAGGTTTTTCTAAAGCCCAAGCAGGCAACATACACAGACTTTCCCTCATCCACTAAGCAGGTCATCTTGTCATAGAACAACATTAGCTTAACCATTTACTTTATTCTTCCTAAGTCAAAGTTCTCTCCTGCTATAACTGTGACTTCTAGAATGCATAAACTACCTACTAATTCACCTGAGCTTATTACACAGGTCTTAGTGTATTAGTTATGTACATGTATTTATATGTAGATAAATTACATAGCTGTGATACAAATATTATATACTAATAAATGTATCAGTTCATGCTAGATAATATATCTATTTCCAATGTGCTGAGAAGTTCAGCAAAGCTTCGTATTGTATAGCCATAGTTTGTCTTTTCTAGGCTAACTGGAAGTAAGAGGACCAGAAGACACTGGGAGAGTATCAGAGAAATAAGCTAAGATTTTCTGAAAGCAGGAGTCAGAAGATACCTGAAAAGCAAAAAAGCAACAAAAAATTGTTTGCCTTACACAGATTGTTAAACTTGCTATTAATAATGTCCACTTACATATTAAAGTTTAGGTAATTGTATGTAAATAATATGAAGATAAAAGGTATTGGGATGATGTTTCTCTTTCACTGAACTCTGTTCTTCAGAGGTATTCATCTGCAAATGCCTCAAGTTTTCTCTAGAATTTATTCTTGCAATTTAAGTATACCCAGTGAAGTTACCTCCCCAATAGGCTGACTCACTGTCACAGAATCACAGAATAATTCAGACTGGAAGAGATTCCAAGTTCCCAACCTTAACAGCACAATTTTCAGTATTGAATTTACATATTTATTTTACATTGTATGCAGTAGGAGACTGTCTATTGCTGTTATATGTGACTTTCATATGTTTTCTTGGCAGGTAATGAATCTTTATTTACATACTGTTCCTCAGAAATCCTGAAAAAAAAATTGTTTCCAGTAAAATCTGGTTTATGTAGAGTAGCTTTCTTAAACTGCTATAGGTCTTATCCTATGTCCAAGAATCAGTAAGAAATTGCTAAAAATTTTTGTAAGTTAGCTTAAGGTATTACAAAGAAAGAAATGTTAATTTTTAATTTTATTTCTGATGCACAAACATATGATATTCGTAATGTGAGTCTCTATCTGGTAAATGAACAATCAGCATATTTCATAGTATCTCACAATTAGATTAATGCCAGTGAACCCACCTTTGATCATCAGAGAATATGAATTTGAATTGAACAGAGACAAGATTTTTGAATTTTTTCACCTGAAATCACTTCAAGAATGATTTAAACCAGCCCATTATCCATGCTTTCTTAAAACAAATCTTGAATTAATATTTGCCAAATAACTTCAGCTTCTTACACTATGGACAAATCCACTTATTGCAAGTCACAATGTATTTCTTTTTTATTTTCCTACCAGTAATCTGGTAATAGCAGGAAAAGAAAACAACAAACAAATAAACACAGCTACAACACCCCCTTCCCCCCCAACCTGGAAGTTTAATCAAAAATAATGATCTCCATAGAGTGCATCCATTCACAAATCATCTTACCCACTTGGCTACAGAAGAGTCAAAGAAAAATTATTTTTGCCTCAGATTTTCAAAATGGGCTGCTGGTTGGAAAAGGAAACACGTGATATTAATTGAGTGACTTGTTCAGGTATTCCTGGAGCTTATTCACTACAGATGCAAATTAGATTGACACATGCTTCAATAGAATTTCCGTGACTGAAACACAGCCACATTGAGTCCATTCACATATTTCCTGCAAGTCCTGAGGGACGGCATCAAATGAGACCCTCAGACTTGCTAAAAAATTTCATGTGGAACAAATCATATACCACTCACCAAGTTTAGCATTCAGTCAGAAGAATAAAAAGATGGATCCACAGTCAAAGTAGTCTCTTATAAATAGGTTTTATTCATGATTCCCAGAACCTGACAACCTTCTCCACAGTTTGGACTCATCTGGATTACAGGTGGAGATTGATCTCAGAGCCAAGCTAAAGAACTTTCAGTTTTTTTCATCTGTAAGCTAAAAGAGTTCATGCAAGGAACTGGCAAGATGCAGAATAAGCACTAGGGGCATTTTCATCCCTCTTTGCCATAGCCATATATACAAAAGCAGAATATGAGTGCTAAATATCTTAAAAAGCTGCATGCACTATAAAAGCAATTTGTAGTTATCCTTAATACCATTTAAATATTACCCTCCTAAAATACCATCCAAGCAGCTGATTAAGAAATTGAGGTCTTCTGATGTTGTTGGTTTTGTTAATATATACTGCTTCATGCATCTTGGAAAACTGAAATCTGACTTGCCTGCTTTGCTTCCTCAGGCTCTCTCATTGCTGTAAAACAGCACTGTAAAAGAATATAAAAGCAAACGGAAATGACAAAACCTTTCATATATGAAAGTGCTTTGTCTTAAAGCCTTTGTAGGAGATTCAGTTTGGACAAAGCCATTGCTACTTTCTCTGTCCTTGCCTTGGGCTGCTAAAAGTCTGTGGATATCCTCTGCATGCTCTCTGCCTGGGGTGGATTTTTATCCACAGAATCTGTTTAAGATAGTAGAATCCAGGATATTTTGTGTTCTGCCATTTTTTGGGAAATCACCCAAATAAATACATGAGATTGTTGATTTCCACAATGTTAAGAGTTGTATAAGGTGAACAACTGGCTTTCAACATTACAGCCATGACAACTTAGTACTATTTTGTTTCACGCAAAGGGAATTTTATTCTCTCAGGTTTTCTCTGTAACGAATATCTATGTGAAACAGCAACAAGACTTCAGCCTTTTCCAATCAGATAGGACTTCTTTCTTTCTTGA
Organism: Pseudorectes ferrugineus; assembly: GCA_008033365.1. NCBI lineage: Eukaryota > Metazoa > Chordata > Aves > Passeriformes > Pseudorectes > Pseudorectes ferrugineus. The sequence goes on from QWTY01014392.1 coordinate 3,661, forward strand.
CCCAAATTTTCCAGACACACAAAACTACTATTTTTCTCTGTTGTTGCAAGTAACAAATATTTAAGGTGTTAATTTCAAATCCTTAAAAAATAATGCCTGCATTATGAATCATGGAAGAACATCTCCCACTGTAAACAAGAAAAAACCCTTTTTCATTGAAGATATGATTTACCTCTTACAGAATGACTAATTGAACTCCCTATTTGAGACCGAGCTAATATTAGGGGAATGCAGAAGGAGGCGTTAGTTAATGTGGGTGGGGGAAATCAGAACCTGATATTGCTTTCAGGAAAAGTGTCCAAAATCAACAAGTTCCTTGGAGCAAGCAGATAATATTGGTTCACATAAAATTACAGCCTGCAAATGCTATACCATGAATAGTCCTGGTGATTCTGGAATATAGACATAAAATGACTCAAAAGTGTGTTTTCAGTAGTGAGCTATTTTGGCTAGCTGGGTTGAAATGGCTGGCAGAGTAGAAGTGCAACAGAAAGATGTATCTTTGTGTTTCAAATTTCATACATACCATGCTGAGGCAAGTTCTCCATTTCTCAGGCAACAATTGGTTTGCAAGGCAGGAATGCATTCCTCCATTGTTATTTGTGAAGCCATCCTGTCTGAAAAAATGTAAATATTCAGCTAGTGAGATTAAACTGAAGTAAAAGAGTATCTCTGGTTAAATAATATCTGCCTCCCAAATTAGGAAAGTCATGCTATATACTCCTGACATACTAGGAACTTCTTACTTTCCTGTCTCTTTTTCTTATCTTCAACATCTCTTGGCTCTATTTTAACAGCCATGTGTAAAACATTAATATGTATCTTCTCTTGAAATGCATAGTAGCTTATATTCTTAGTGCCATTTTTAACTATGGTATCACTTAAATGTATTTATCATATGTGTCAATCCATTTGTGACTCACTGGAAGACTGAAGATTTCTGTAGGCCCTCTTGAAATTAAGTGTAAAGACCTCCATCATTTTCTTTACTGTTCATCTCATAACACCATGAATTTCCTGTCTTCCTGTTTCTTCTAATACCATCATAGCTATTTTGTAATATTAAGTGAATTCAAAACAATTTTTCTTGCAGTATCACAAACTTGTTTTCTCCAACACACAGTAATAGTGTGATCTTCATTTAACAATCTTAGCTATGTTACATAATTCTGGTATACTCCAGTTGTATAAACAGAAAGGTGAACGGTACAAGCTTTCAGACTCTTTGCTTTATAAGAGTTTTCAAATTTGGTGACGGGTAGACTGGAGGACTGTGGCACCCACTTTTTGCATCTGATGAGTAAATTCCCTGTTTAAACTTGTCATACATGTCCTAAAACACTTTATAATGGATGGTTCTTGTTTTTATATTAATCTTTTATTATAATAGTACTGCACACAGAATAGCTCTTCTTTTACTTTCTCTTTTGAATCTCTTTCAGTAGTAGTCTGGTTCTCAAGATGGCAAACCCATGTGAATATCCATTTATTCATGGACATGGATTTGCTAATTACTGTATTTCCAAAGGTGATGCTTTATGCTCCCCAATTTACCTTTTTTATACAGAAAATAATATGATTTTTCAACGTAAACGTAAACATGAATAATTTCTATGTATTACCATGCAGCCTAATTTCCTCACAATACAAACAAAATTATAAGAAACAGCAAACAGACAGGACTGAGTGTAGAGCAAAACAGTAGAGCCATAGTAGTTTTTAATTGATCAACAACATTTTGCTTTAATGAAGTCCTTGGCTTCCTTGTTTCCACATGCCCCTCGCCCCTGGCCTTTTTTTCCCCTCATTCCCTCATTCTATTTAACCAGCAATACAGCTACCATGCAACATGTACCATGTCGCACCACCATGTAAAAAAGGGTACGTCTTAACACTGCGAATCAACATTAAGGTAATGTAGACACAAAATTTAGTCATTAAAGACTTTACTAAAAAAACCAAGGAAGTTTTATCTGGTTTGCTCTCCAGTAAAAACCCCTAAACTGTACTATCTCTAAACTAAGAGTGTCAATTTGGTAATTTGAAAACCAAACTTTTAAATGTCCAACAATATGGTAAAGATTATGTCCTTTGCTGGCTTTGTTTTTAGTAAGAGAGAGGAAAGGAGGGAGAGCTACAGTTCTCCATCATGAACTATTAAGGACACAGTAAGCTGCCACTCCTAATAAATAATGCAGATTCATGAAATTGGTTCTCTGTACATGGAACATGAGAAGGCAGCCACGAGGCAGCTATACAATCTTTTGGTCCTGCCCTCAGGCTGCCAGACATTGCACAGACAAAATCAGGAATTCTGAATGTCAAGGTATGGAAGAATACAGGGACAGCCATATCTCCAAAGTGATTATTTTTTTTCTTAAAGATCCCTGGAGCATAAACTCTATCCACCCCCAGATTTGTAAGAGTAGAAGTACTTTCTAGGCAAGCCACTTGAAAAGACTGGAAAGGCATTGTGCATGGCCATCGTAAATCTATTTCCAGTGTTTAAACACACGACAGATGCACTTTGTAGGCAATTCTACAGTTCTCATGCACTAGCCATCCAGACTTCAGGAGATAGGAAAATGTAGCTGGCTTCCTCCTGCTTGACTACACACATTTTGCACTGTAAAACAATCCAGGGTGCACAGAAGGATACTCTCAGGTCTCATTCAGCTGGGATGTAATCTGGACCCAGTGAAATGTTTTTAAGGTTTCCCCATCTGGATGTACTCAGTGCTCTTCAAATCTATCCAAACAAGTCTCACAATACCTTTCTCCTGTATTAGTCAGACCTGCTAATTTGGTGCTTAAAAGCTCTTTATCCATTAACCAACCCTGTGTGTATGTGTGTCTGTATGTGAAAAGGGTTTATTTTCAAGTTGATACTCTAGAGACATTACAATCCAGTCTTACTGCCAGCATACATCCTTCTTTTCTGTAAGGTAATAGGTATATCATATTATACTGAGCGTAACCAGGTAGTCTTTCAATCAGACAAAAGGTCTCCATTCCATCCTTTAAATATAGCTTCATCCCTTTCTTCCATCCCATGTTCACTACTGAGTCACAGTGATTAAACAATTAAAAATATTGAACACTATACAAATACAGAACTGTCAATTTACCAGTGGTTTTCTGCTCTTTTTGATTTAGAGATGTGTAGCCAATCCACATTTCTTTCACTGAATCTTCAGCAATATAGAAGCACCTTAAAAAAAAAAAAAATTAAACCTTTCTGGATTGATGGCAACAGGTACATAATGAAAATCTGAAATTATTCAGGCCTGCATCAGAATTGTCTGACTTTGTGCATTTATTAAAACCTGTTTATCACAAGATTATGATGATTTTGAAGTTAAGGATTTGGGGACAATATAATTCCTTATATTCTGTAAGTGTTAATAACAGGTTCTGGATGAAATAAACAAATAATTACAAACTCTAATTTAGATATTGTGTCTTCAATAAGCTTGCGCAGCGACTTTGAAATTATATGCTACCAGTAACAAAATAATTACTTAACATATGTAAATTTACTGCATTAGCACTGTATCTTTAAAAATACCTGTATAATTAATTGCATTGCTTCTAATTTTCCTCTGTATCTCATGCTCCTTGATCAGTTGAGGTCAACCCAAGCCCCTGGTTTCACACAGCTCAGAGCAGAAGGATGAAACTGGTTCCCACACTTATAATTACAGAGTTGGTATAGAAGGGAAGACATCTTTTCTCTTCAACTAACGTGGTTGCCCATAGTTGAATGCCTACTCCTGCTTGCTCCTACAGTCTGCTGGTGTATAATTTTCCTAGAAGGATGCAGAAGAAAGGAACAGCTGTCTACAGTGCAAAAGTTACATCTTATTTGAATTTATGGGAGACACCAGTTTAATGATCTGAAGTATTTCTGAACAATATTTGTTTTCCTGTCTTTTTATACCATTTCTTAAAATATTAGTACAGTTTTGACTTTATTAGAAAATTGTAGGGTGACATTTCCCTGATATTTCTTATTTATAGGAAAATAATTTTTCTGTCTCAAGCATTTATATGAGCAGTTTTCAAAAGTTGTTTAAGAAAGCTCAGAATTGCCTCCACAGAGAAGGATGCTCAGCCCTGAAGCAGAATGAAGACATTAAATAACTAGAATTTTCTTACCAGGATAGTAGAGAAATTCTTAACATGTTCATAGAGAAAATTACGTGGGAGGGACCCTCTGAAGTACTCAAAGCAGAGCTAGCTTCAGACTTAGACAGGGCTGCTCAGGGACTTGTCCAGTTTGAAAATCTCTGAAGATGGAAATTGCACAGTTTCTGGGCAGCTCATTCCAAGGTCTGATCCCTTTACCAGAAATAAGCTGTTGTTTATATTGAGTCAGAATTTTCACTGCTGTAATTTATGACTGCTGTCTCTTGTCCTTTTGCTGTGTACCTCTGAGAAGTGTTTGGGTGGTTAAAACTACAGTACACCCAATCACCTTGAAGAAACTGCTTACAAGCACAAGTTTAGATATCACATAATTAAAACAAAGCACATACAGATGGCAAAAAAGACCCCACTTGTGAAGGAAAACAACAGGTTCCCTGTAAATCATGTTGAATTTGCCTCACCTGCCAAAAGTGACTCTCCATTATACAACTGTTCCCCCATTTTTCCATTTCCAGTATGAACAGCCAAAGCAAATTTTCAAGAAGGTGGTTACACTGCAATAGGCATACACTAGCATAAATAATCTGACAACTCATCACAGGCCTTATCTGAGTAAATAGGTATCCTGGAGATAGATTATGGGATCTGCCTCCATCTCTGGTAGAATGAGACACTTTAACTTCAACATCCCTTTTATGCTCACTCAATGCCCCCATTTTACACACAACACCACTGTTGGTTAGACAAGTTTAATTAATTATCATGCTAGAACATGCATTTATGTTTCAACTACACTTTCACTGCAATTCAGACTTAATGGAGGAGCCTTAAGGGAGCTGTGTTCCAGTCAAGTGAAGTAACAGATATTCTCACAAGAGGCCTCAGTTTATTTATTTGCAGTCTCATTTCCTCTTATATTCTTTCCTTTTTCAACATTCCCTTTCCTACACAGATCTCGATATTTGAAATAATATTGCAACCCTGGCAGCAAAGCTCAAGATGAGACCTTTTAAGAAGAAAAGGTTTCTTTATTTTACACTAAAATCAATTTCACCCACACTGTCATATCCACACACTCAAAAGCGCACTCAAGAAGTGTGTGTCCAAGAGCTGTGTCATCTGTCAAGCATCAGGTGCCATTTAGTGTGCTGCCAGGTGTCTTTACAGGATTCAGATGCAAAGGGCAAGATATGCAGACTATCAAGCCTCCTTTGTCACAAAAGTGACTATATTCCTCGTGACCTGTTTATCCATTGGTTCCAACTACATTTAGCATCTGTGTGTCTACTTTTAAATTCTTTTATCTATTTTGCCAGTTACTGTTTAAGCTCTCTTCAGCAACTTGAACGGGAACTGAAAATTCCTATTTTCTGTCTTGTCTGTGTTGTCTGTCAGTGAGCACGAAGACAGAGGCAGCAATAGCTTCAGCCCCACTACTGACACACATGTAGCTGCAATCTAAATCCCCAGCTGGCATTCCATCCTCCCAAACAGGACATATGTTGATGCTGCTATTGGATAATCCATGTTACTTGTTTCCTCTGATTCATAAGTTGTCTGCAGAAGTAAGAAAGATTTATTTCCTACCAACCTGATTAAAAATTGTATCCTTGGATTCTCTGGAACCACAGGTAAAAAAACTTCAATGATCACTGTCCTCTACCCTGCTACAATACATAAAAACCATGTCTTAAACCCCAAGATATTCAGATACTATCCTGTTGCAAAGATTAATGATTTCTGCAAGCAGTTAAGACTTCATTGAATGGTAAGCTTTTTGGGGGGTTAACTCTAAACATCTCCTAACAGCAGGAGCTTATAAATTATTTTTCTTTCTTAATGAAAGCAAATCCACTCCAGATCAAAAATAGGAAAAATTTACCTCAGTATTTTTCAAACTATTTCTTTCTGCAATATCTTTGGGAAGTGGTAGACTCACTATGACTAGATGTATTTAGAAGACATGTAGGTGTGACATAGAAAGACATAGTTAATGGTGGACTTGGCTGTGCTAGGCTAGTGGCTAGACTTGATGAGCTTAATGGTCTTTTCCAACCAAAATAATTCTATGATACTATGTCAAAATCCAGTATTTTTATTAAATTCAGTTAGGGACTTTTAGTCCCCTTGTATGAATATTTGCTCCCAAGTTTGGTTTAGAAGGTATTTTTTTTAATCTCCCCAGAAGAAAAATATAAAGGCACAAAGGACAGTTATTTTGTGAAAATACTACCACTATTAAATGGATGTCTCCATCCTTTATCAACTGGTTCAATGCTGATGAGCAGTCCTTGTTCAGTGCAACACCACATTGTTTCCATGAAGACACATGATGGATGCAGTGGAGTGGATCACATTCTGCTAAGTACACATATAGAATTTTTTATTTTGATGGTTCTGTGGTGGGAGGTACCTATTGAAATAGTTGTGAAGTTCTGCAGGTAAGTCTTCTATCCATTGTTCTGGTGCAATTTGGTTCCATTTGCTGTATGGTCTCTAGGAAGCCTGACCCCAATGAGTCTCACAGGGCTGCAGGGAAATGAAGTTCCAGCTCTAAATATATTTTATGAATTCTTATGGAATTTTCAAAGCAGAGTGGTATAAAATAACTGCATGAGCTATCACTTCATTTTGTACTAATTCTACACAGGTTATTCTTAATTTTTTCTAGCCATGCTGAGTCTCTCAAACTACTCTTTCCTTGTGTTACTCTTATTTTGTTATTTTCTTTTCAAGTTCTGTTGCAAGTGCAGCTGAGTAGAAAGTAATTGAGGCTTTTATGCAAGCATATGTTTTAGATGTTTGCAGGTTTTATGAAGGTGGATGTGTTATGTCTGAGTTTAAGTGCACCTAGTAGTCCACAGGTTGCTATTTCTTTTCATGTTCATCATCCTACTCAAAGCTTACTGGATAAGTATCACTATAAAAACAGACTAATTTGTATCCCTAGACCATCACAGCTGAGACCACTAAAATATTCATCCTACCAAGTTTTGTACAGACTCCAGTATCAGCACAGAACAGAGTAAAGCCTACTTTTCTTTTTATACAACCCATGCATAAGAATTAGCAAACACACCTGAACTGGAAATGACATGACTGTAATTAAAGCAAAAAAAAAAATAAAGTAATGAAGGTATTACACATAAAAAGTGAACAAACAGACGAAAATAATAAATACAAAGTACAAGTTATGTAAATACTCTGAAAAATTGAAACAGAATGAGGTATTATGCTGATAATGCAACTTGAAAATACCGTTTAAGATTTCCTAAGTAATCCAACACTACTGGGAGGAAAATCACACAAGATTATCTACATTGTATTTTCTATCTTGTATAGAAATATATTTGCCTTTCTTAAAAACAGATCAGTATTTCATAATTTTTCCTCTCCTTTCAGTACTAAATCTTTGAAAGAATATTCTTCCTATCTTCTTTGGAAGCTATTAACAAGTTGGGATGACATGCCTTTTTTTCCAAGATTTGTCACAGGGGTTTTCTTTCTTTTTCTTCCTGCTGTGTACTTTTTTAATATTATTGTTTGGTTCCCCTTAAAATCTTTAAGGAACATTACACAGAGACCACATGTATCTCAAGTGCTTCTGTACCTCCTTTAAAAATTATGAGAATGGAAATGATTGTCATATATTTGCAAAATAAGTTGTTCATCAAACTTTTCATGTTTCGAAGTCCATATAATGGAAATGATGAAGAAAAGGTGTATTTTGGAGTAGGTATCTTCCTTTTCTGTCATAGAGATTTATTTCTTCTACCTATATGGAAATTATAAAGAGGAAAAAATGCTATACTTTGTCCCGCAAAAGGTTGACAATTACTTCTTTTGTATGTATGTGTGTGAAAGTGAGGAGGGAAGATACAAGAGTGGGAGGAGAAGGGTTTAAATTTCTGCAATAGTAGTATGATCCATTTGACAATCTCTCTTCCTGTGACCAAAGTAAGTCTGTGAAGCAGGGTCTCATCTTACATGACAGAAATATTTATCCATTCTAAAAGAATGTCGGGTTAATATCTGTGATTCTTCTCTCCAAGCACATTTATTAAGACTCTTTCCCCTTCAGTAGTTTATCATACCTTGACACTTGGTAATAGATCATTCACTTATAAAATAGATGTAACTACACCAGTAAAAATGAAGACTTTTGTTAATAGTAAGAAAAATGTAATCATGAATTGAGACTGGGCTATAAGAAAAATAATAAATTTTGCTACAAAAGCTTCCCTATCAAACCTCTAAAATTTCAGTTAGTTTTTGGATTTTGCTTCAAACTGAAGTTATGGTTTAGTTTATTTTAAACATTTCTTTTTTTTTTTTTACTTTTTATATGTGTTTCAATTCTAAGCAGATTCATTGTAAGCCAGTCCTAGAAATTACACACATTGACCAGAAGTCACTCTCTCTCTGTTAGCACAGGATAGAAACCTCTGCTAGATCTTGAGCTTCAGTTCTGTAGTAGTTGGAGAATCTCTTTAAGCTGAGCTTTATTCACCATGTTCTGATGTATGCATAGATCAATTTAAAAATAGACAAGTTTTAATATAAATCACCAATATTTGAACCTTATTGCTGTTTTACTTTAAACTGTTAGAAGACACGTATTTGGTAGACATGATATTACACAAATGTTGCTGCTATGTCATTCAGTAAACATACTAGGAGGCCTCTGTTTCCCTTAATTTTAAATAACATCTCTATCAGCTTTATAACAACTTGCTTGGAATAGACAAATTTACCAGAGGATCAATTAAATTTATACCGCAATTATTACCCTTTAATACAGGAATTAAGTCCCCTTAGTATCTTAAAGAAAATTAAAACAACAGGGTGACTGATCCCAGTACTTAAGAACGTGGATTGAAAATCAGGCTCAGAGGGAAGATGTCATTTCCCCTTCAAATTCACATCAAACAAAGGTTTTCCCACTTGGATTCCAAGAGTTCTTGATTCTACCATCAAGTCAATAGTCAATTTGTTTCTTCAGGACTTAAGGTTGATTCTTCTTAGGCTAGGAGGATGTTGGAAAAGAAAATGTTTCTGGAACTGGAGGGAACCTGGTTCCTACCCAAAGCATCCCAACAGCATTCAAAGCTTGTGGGAGATTTCAGCCATTCTGTTCCCAGAGATACTAGGCAGCATTTAGAGCATTCCAAAATTCTAAGAAGTTTTTGTACAACACTTTGTAAAAAACCAGGATACTAACAACTGGATTAAGCTGCTTTTTGAGTTCACAATATGATGGCCTCAAATTGAACTCTTCATGCTTCTTAAGGTACAGGAAGTCAAATGAAGAGTGTTTTATGGGTCTCCAGGAATTAAAGTTTCTTTGTCTTATATTGTAACAAAAAAAGTCACATTATGTCATGTTATACTTGCCAAGCTCCAATGGAAGGCTTTCCAGCCTAATGGACCCAAAAAGCTAGGAGCGCGAACAGTTCACCAAGGCCATCAGGACTGTGTAAAGAACTTGCAACCTGTGCTTTTTTTAGTAAGGATTCTTGAAAAGTTCCCCCACCCTCTTTTTTGTTTCCCTGGTTTACAGATGACAAGGAGACAATTTTAAAGGAATCCTTCTGAAGGAACTACTCCTCTTGCATTTGAAGAAATACTGCTGTGTCTCTTCCTTATGAAGAAAATTTAGGACAAAATGTAGTATTTGGTTTTGCTTTTGTCAGCATCTGAGGGCCTGTATTGGTCACAAACACTTTGCCTAGTCACATGAAATGCTAATTAGTTGTCAGGTAGCTGCACAATCTTGGGCTTCTCTGTACAGACATGACCACCTACACTTCCTCAGAAAACCTGAACGGACCTGAGAGCTCCAAGCTCATGCCAAGGAATCCACAGATTCACAGTCTGGCTGAAGCAGAAGGTCAGATCCAAAGCTGCAAGGGTTACACAGTTCAATTTCCACTGCCCTGCCTACAGTCAGGCAGGAGCTCTTAGCAATTCAGACGGAAGAACAAATGGCCTTGATGGGCAGTCAGTTTCAAGTGCTTCTAAATCAAGGATCTCCCATTCCTCAGGGATCATCACACCTCAGATGGTGGAGAAAGGAATGGGCTGATAGCACTGACCATCCTTTTCTATGAGGGTTTTCCATTTCCAATGGCTCTTCTATGAGAGCCATTCCCAAGGTAATGGCTCTCCCATTGTTCCCAAGAGAAGAAAATAACTACAACAACCCTGACACAGCCCAGGATTAACAGTCATTACAGTTTTCCTTTTAAATTGTTCCTCCCCCCTTCAACAGCATAACAAAACTACAATGTCAGCAGTGTGTGCAGGATTGAATGCAGATCTTGCTCCTGGGACCACAGGTATCTCTCCAGAAACTACTTGGTTGATTTCACATGTGGTCTGATGACTTCAGGAACAAGACCTCGTTGGACTCAAACACTATTTCATTCAAAAACCAGCCACATTCCATTTCTGCTCTGTGACCCATAAACTGAGAAACAAGCCCTGTGGTACAATGTGAAGGCTTGTGGGTGGGCATGGTAACTGGAGTTATTGGCAATGCACATTTTGATCTGGCTTCCTTGGTACTTAGAGGCATCTGAACTGAAGAAGTGTATCTGGAATTGGTTCTTATACGTTGTGGTCTGAATGGAAGCTTCAGACAAAGTTTAACAGAGAGACCTTCCCATTGTGACAGAGGGTTCAAAAAAGACCCCCTTGCTTTCTGAACTCCTCAGAGAGAAGTCTAGGTGCAGCTGGATCCAATCCTAGTCCCAGACTTAATCAATGATTTATGTCTAAAGGATTGCATAGGTGTGACTGAACCTTTATATGACTTTGTCCTGCAAGATTGAGGATGGCAAACCATTTATATGAAGTAAATCAGTTATTTTAATTGATGACAGTGATTAGACTAAAAGACTTCAATCAGAACTGTAACTACTAGTAGAGTGCACTATCTGTTAAATCAATAATTTTGAAGCCAGCTTAATAACTATTAAATGGAGATTGATGTTACTTATCCATACCAATGACCATGGGCAAAGTAACCCTGAGGGGCATCACCACTCAAGGGAGGAATCCCCACATGCATTCCTAGAAGGAGCATGTTGCAAGTCCCTGCTGTAAGAAGAGGGACTGGGCTTTCATAGTATAAAGTAATTGACTGTCAAGCATATGTTTCTAGCCCAGCTGTGTCAGCTCAGCAGCCTTTAGCTCAGCACCTTTAAATCAATTTCAGTATTATCACTTGCTGGTTTCTTTATCAGGATCTTTGTCTGCAGCCTCCTCAGCAATGTCAGCTGCTGTCAGAACACTGTTTTTCACATCCTCAGAATGTTTCGTTTTGGGATGAAGGACTCAGGCTGGTTTCAGCATTCTTCAAAACCAAAAGCAGCATGAACCCCTCCTCTATCTATCACTGATAACTTTTACAAATAGGGTAAAGTTTCAGCAGTTTTACCCCCACTTAAGCAGAGCATCCTGCTACAGTCCATGACAGCTGAAAAGAACAAATACATCCTAGTACCATTACATCCTTTCAGAAAAGTAACACTGCAGCCACTACTGCAAAGCTGTTGCTTAATATCTTTCCATGATGGAGTATGCCCCACACCATATATTCAGATGTTGGTATTCTCTCTGTCTGAACAGTCATGCATGATTTGATGGGTGGACTGTTCAGTAGATGAGGAATTGGTAGGATGCTCGCATCCAGAGAACAGTGTTCAACAGCTCAGTGTCCAGATGGAGATTGGTGACAAGTGGTGTCCCTCAAGGATCTGTAGGGGGACAAGTACTGTTTAACATCTTCATCAGTGTCACAGACAGTGAGATCAAGTGCACCCTCAGCAAATCTGTGGACAACACCAAGCTGAGTGGTGCAACTGACACAACTAAGGGATAAGATACCATCCTTAAAGACCTGGACAAGCTCAACAAGCAGGCCCATGTGAATCTCGTGAGGTTTTAACAAGACCAAGTTCATGGTGCTGCACCTGGGTCAGAGCAACCCCCAGTATCAATCCAGGCTGGGGATGAACAGATGAAGAGCAGCCATGGGGAGAAGGACTTGGGGGTGCTGGTGGGTGAGAGGCTGGACATGACCCAGCCATGTGCACTCACAGCCCAGAAACCCGATTGTGTCCTGGGCTGCATCCAAAGCAGCGTGGGCAGCAGGGTGAGGGAGGGG
>QWTY01014393.1:0-15815 GCA_008033365.1 Pseudorectes ferrugineus
TGATGAGAGATATTCAGCCTAGCAATACAAGAGACAGCTTTGGATAAAGTCAGATCTCCACCTACATAAACCCCTTCACTGAACCTGCACTACACTTCAGCATCTCACCATACTTTGCCTGAAGTTCAGCCAAGCAAAGACTGGCACATTTATCTCAGCTATATCCCTAACTCAGAAAAAAGACTTTGTTCCCACATAGACTTGATATTAACAATTAAGAATACTAATTCTTTTCGAAAATAAACTAGTACTTTGGGATTTACCTGACTCTGATTCTGTCTTGGTGAAAGGTTTGTTTCCAGCTATGAAGTCACGGTTTTGTTTCCAGTCCTGCTACGATCCTATTCAACCTGTCAGATAAAAGCAGCATCAGAATACTTAGTGAAAAGCTTTGCTACCAGCTACTAACAGCCTGGTTATGGCCTAGTGATTCACACTGATGTATTGAGAGGTCTTAGATCTTCTGTCAAGCTTCATTTACAGTGAAAATGAGCCAATGACTCTTGTCTATTTTCCTTCCCAGGCTATCAGACCAGTCATCTCCTGACCATGTTTGTTATCCCTAGGGAAGGGTACAATTACACTGATAATCACTTTCTTGATTCAGTCTGACATGCAATTTCTCTTCTTCTCCAAATCCAACAAGTCCTTTTTTAAATACACTTCTTCCAAAACATGCTTAAAGATTATATCTCCCACACAGAGACAGGCATTACCTGACTGATCCTGGAGTTAATGAATATGCCTTTGAACCAACTGAAGAAAAATAAAAATTGATCCTCTCCAAGATGGTGGCATTACTTTCATTGTGGTATTTCCTCTTATTTCCATCTCCTTGCCTTTGCTGGGATTTTCCTGTTAGAAATAGAAGTTCCTCATGGCAAGGGTGACTCACTTCCCGTAAGTCTGTAAGGCACCTAGACAGCTGGAGTGACAAAAAGAGTAGTTAAGTAATAACTGCTAATGAGCACTGCTGGTGTGGGAGTTTTATTTTTGTGTTAACTGTAATAAATAGAAACAGTTGAAATTTGTTCCACAGAAATGATTTTTGATAGAAAGTTTTTTCTTTGACTGAAGGCACTTTCATGGAATGAGACTGCTTCCTTTGGGGTGAAAAAAACCCCACAAGAAGAACCTGTTTAGTTCCTGAAGAATGGAACCCCAAAAGCTTTGTCTGACATAATTACATTTGCAATCAAAAGAAAATTGTAAACATAGAGACATATGCACTGCACATGCATACACTTCATTCATTCATTCATTCATTCATTCAGTCTGGTTCTGGGGGTTGGGGTGGAGAGTCAACAAAATTTGAGAGTCTGAATTCTCTTTGATTTTTAATTAAACTGTTTAGTACAAAAATTTTAAATGTCTGACTCAGCTGAGATACTGAATGCCGTTGCATTTCTTTCTCTAATCAATACCATATATATAGATACACATATATATGTGTATGTATATTTTTGTACATAATGTACTTACATTTGGTTGTTTTTTCCTCTAATACAGTTTTTAAGTCATAACGCATAGATAAGATACCAACTCTTATGTCCCATCTGAACAACCTGTTCTAATGGAAGGTGTCCTTGGCCATCAAAGAGGGTTTGGAACTGGATGATCTTTAACATCCCTTCCTACACAAACCATTCTATGACTCTGTGATTCTATATCCGTTCTGCCATAACAATTTAAAATCTTATCTGTACTGGTCTGGAGTGAAGAAAGTTATTTAGCTGTAACAGTTTTTGCCCCACAGCTTGTTCAAAGTGATGGTGGCAGCCTGCACAGTCAGTTCTGAACTTCATAAACCCTGACTCTGCAAGCATAACTTCATTTAATTCTAAAGCCCCAAAGGATGACTTGGTTGACACCATGGGGATTTCATTTAGTTTTTGAGCTGAAACTACACAAAACGCCCATGAATAGATATTCATCTTTGCATTAATTTAAAACTTCCACCATGTTCCATTATGACTCTGCAAAGACTCATTCTATCCAAGGTGACCGTACTTTTAATTTGGGTTTTTTCAATCCAAATAGAAAACCTGGAAAAATTTCACTGGTTAATGGTTGGCTTAACTGTAAGAAGATATAAATTATCCAAACCTATTAATTCCCCTTTTTCTTTTATTTACAATTACTGCATCACACACACATCAACTAAGCACATTTCTATTTTTCCCTCTTTCTGCTTTTCTGCACCAAACCAGCAACTGTGTTGAGGGGGTTTGCTGTCTGTCTAACATAAGTTGTTTATGAAGCACATATCAAAAGTTAATTTCTACCTCTGTAGTTTGTAGAAAACCTATTTTATGGAGATGACAGTTTATTTGAAGACTTAAAGGTAGTGTGTGGGATACTCTGAGCTTTGAAGTCCAGACCCTGAAGGACAGACTTATAAATGGTTTGTAACCAACAGTTTTGCTCACAGTTCAGACCATTTAACAGCTCAGCACGAGAAGGGCCATGTAGTAAGGCCAGGGGTAATTTGTTGCAGAGGCCCGAGATTAAAATTTTGATTTATGAAATATGCCTTTTCTTCAGTTGCTCCTACAGGACTTCTAGCTATTGTAAATGTGCCTTTCTGGATTAGGCTGTAATGATTAAAATTATGTCTTCCACTGAAAGTAAGTGCTTAAAACCGAATATGAAATGATGTACTTAAAATTTTCAGTATGAAAATTCAATGATAATCACACTTTACAGCACAAAACTACAGGGCCCGATTAAGTTTGACATTAGCACAAACTCTAACAAGACATTACCAAGAAAAATAACACACTCAAATCAGATGATTCAGCTCTTGCCACATTAAGGAAGTAATAAGCTTCTAATATCTTTACTGCAAGACATAGCAAAAAATAGAAAAGCATCTTTCCTGTCAGATGTTTTAACATAAAATCAAAACTGATAAAAAAGAGAGGAAATGTAGCTTAAGCAGAAGCAAAGCAAGAGTAGCCAGAGGCTGACCTACATTTGAAAAGTAAAAGAACCCAGCAGCAATGCTCACTGTAGCTCCAAGAATGCAATTTCAAGTATTTTCCATGGTATCCTATGAAGTGGTGATGATCCAGCCTGAATCAGTGCAGCAGCTGCTGCAGTGATCTATAGGAATTATCAGCAATAAGTCTAAGGGGAGGTTGAGAATGTGCCCTCTGAGCAGCTGAATCCTTCTCATTTCCCACTGGACAACAGATCCTTCTTACTCTGCTCCCCATGCCCGGAGTACCACAGGGCAATGGAGTTGCCTTGTTATTTCCCCACTCTCTGAGCAGCATTATTTTGTAATGAACCTCAATCAGACTTCATGATTTTTGCAAGTCTATTAGTCAGAGAACCTGCTTTATCTTTCGCCCTTGTAATGGGATTTGCAAAGCAATTATACATTGCCGTCTCAGTTGATGTGCCTCGGACTAAAACCGTACACATGACTGAATTAGTTTATCACAGTAACACACACACTCTATAACAGACCTCTGCTACCTGTCACAACAGCCAAAGAAATTAAAGAAAAAGAGAAAACTGGGAAGTTCCTAACTGTTCTTGCTGTAGCCATTTTCCAAGTCAGTCTCAATTAATTTCTTTTAAGGGCAAGAATAAACTCTGCTCTCATCCATGTATTTCCAAGTACATTTGAAAGGTTGGGAATGTGTTGATTATCCTTCTTTATGGGATAACTGAGGAAAAATAAATTATTTTCTACACAAAAGAAGAAATTTGAGTTCTTCTGGGCAAGCATCAGGGCCAACTCTGTGCTCAGTAATTGACTGCACCTGCAGTGCAGTGGAGATATGGGACAAAGACCACCTGTAGAGCCAGTATTTCTGCCAGAGTAACTTTACACACTAAAAAAGTCAAGAAAGATGCTTTGTTGAGCATTTACTATGTTTAAATGGAAGTGAAGGGGGTGCTGACTAAACTGATAATGGGTTTTACGAGTGCACGTGAAAATAGATACGTGCAATGAAAGAGTAGTTTAAAGATTTTTTACTACTCCTTGTCCCTTTCAGTCAGAAGAAAAAAAAAAGGCAGTTTGTCAAAACAATGAAATTCATCTTATGCTTTTATCCAGTTCGGTGAAATGTCTGCATAGCAGGTTGCTGAGGTCCAGAGGGACCAAGAATGCAGAAGGGAATATATCCATGAATGGTCAACAGAGCAGGGATGTTGAGTCCCAGCTAGTAACCTCTGAATTACAGAAGAGCCAAACCAGACAGAACTTTGTTCCTCACTTTTTTATACTCAGAGACTATAAATAGCTAACCCAAAATGCCAAGCTTTTTAAAATTATGTTTCTTTCCTCTTTCTTTCACTTTTTTCCTTTTGATATTTTTTGGTTGGCTGGTTGATTGGTTGGTTGGTTGGTTTTGAGGAGGCAAGGAGCATGAAAATGGCTGTGATTTTATAATGTTTAAAGGTCCAGATGTGGCAACTTCCCAGTCAGTGTAGTTTTCCAAGTATTTGGCCCTGCTCTCTGTGTTGATCTCTTCTATATGCTACTGTACATCTGTTCTCTTTGGTTATTTTCACTGCAAGCTGGCAGGATTTGTTTCTCTTTCAGCATGCCAAGTTAAAAAAAATAATCCTGCATTGGGTATAAAATGCATTCCCAGGAGATCAACCCTTTTCTAATGAAGTCAGATGTTTTAGTTTTTTCATATACCAGATCATTTACTCTGAGATAATATAAATTTACAACTGGAATCACAGTTGACACCTGGCAGTGCACTAAACAATACGAGGCTTCCAATCTACATCATTAGTTGCTCATGCTTTGCTGAATCTCTCCTCATTAAACTCCAAATCCTGTCTCCAGTGAAGTCTCAGCAGCTTGTTGGTCACTGGGGAGTTCCCTCTGAAATAAAGTAGGGACACTCCACAAATGCCACAAAAATCGAAGGCTGGAGCAGCTGTGCCTCTAGATTCCTCTATTCCTGGCAGAAAAAGCTTGATGATATGCATGATGGTGGATCCATCATTTATACTTTCCATTTTCCTTATTTGCAGCAAATCCCTGATGCACATGGGCAGACTCGGGCTTTAAAGACGAGCTGGAGATACTCATTACACACTCAGCCTCCTCCAATCAGCAGAGATATGTTAGCTGTGGTGCAGGAATAGCTATCACTTCCCACAGAGATAAGGACCAAAGGGATATACTTCCAAAGCTATAAAACTGGGGTAATTTGATAGCGAGCTATAGAAAAAGATTTCTGGAATCAAGCAGCTGCAGAAATCTGCTTTCCTGCCTCACTGCTTTACAAATTAGCTGTGGACATTATATGTCTATGACTGAACCATGGCACAAATCTGGGGGACATTCCTAGAGGCTTGGTACTGTTTTGGTACATGTTTTGTGGCCATGGAAAGAAACAGATGCTATTTCATTTGAAATTAAGACCCGTGCTAGATAGGCCTAGTTAGCTCTGTGGTCCAGTATTTGTCACTGGTGACTGTTTCTCAGAGCAGACCTTGCAGTAAGATCGAATCATTTCTTCCATCTGAGACAAGTTATTGGCTTAGTTGAGAAGTAGCTGTGCCTTGACACATCCAGCAGTATTTTTGACTGTGCACACTGTGTTGCTAGATTAGGTTTACATGAAGGAATATAAAAGAACTACTTATGAAGGGATACAAAAGAACTACTTATGTCAGTATCAACTACAGGCTAAGAAGAATCTTTCCAGCTCAAGCTGTCTCTGGTGTTTCGTACCACTGGGCAGATACAAAAGAAGTGACAGCAGAAATGAAATTTGATGAGATTTATTTAATGTGCCCAAGTAATTCATGTTCACAGTAAAAAAGATATTTGTATAAAAAATACAAAACCAACAAAAAAATTATTAAATATTGATTACTAAATTGAATCAGGATCTGGAATGCATAGAGGGGAAATTTTGAAAGTGCTTTCAGTAGCAATGGAGTTATTTGAGGACTAAAATTCTCAGTTGTTACACTGGTCACCTTCAACCTTGTAAAACTTGTCTTTGCAGCAGGGAAAAATTGGTGATGTTAAGTGTAGACAGTTCTTGGAAGAGGAGAGAATGGTACTTCGGATTTAGCAAGGAACCCATGAGGCGTAGGAGAGATGTTTTCTGTATGTGTGTACTTAAGAATTAAGGTTGTGAGGAATTAACACACTCTTGTAACATTCAGCAA
This sequence comes from Pseudorectes ferrugineus, assembly GCA_008033365.1. Classification (NCBI taxonomy): domain Eukaryota; kingdom Metazoa; phylum Chordata; class Aves; order Passeriformes; genus Pseudorectes; species Pseudorectes ferrugineus. Next base: position 6,160 of record QWTY01014393.1, read on the forward strand.
TGGTATTCAATATAAAATCAACATTCCTATAAAAACTGAGTGAAATCTCACTGGACTTGTTTTCACTACTAAAAGAATAGTGGAAGTATGAAATTAGTTTGTGATGAACAGAAAAAAACACAAATTAGGAAAAAGAGTATTTGGAAAGCTAATGTTATTTGCGATACTGATAGAAACTGACTGGTTTTCAATCAGTGCTCTGCAAGTTCCCTGGGAACATAACAAGTACTTTTATCAGACCCACGAATGTCAAGAAAATCAAGATTTGCACTTGATTTCATTGAAATTTTTTAGGAATCTGTGAACTGACAAAATGTGGAAGAAATAGGTTAGCTTGGTTGCAGAAAAAAATGGTTGCAGAAAAATATCCTTTTTTTCACCCCTTATATTTATTGGTTTTAGAATCTCCAGATTATCTGGTAAGAAGAAGAAAGGAAGGCTGTTCTCTGAGTGTAATACAAGTTTTACTTTGTTATGTCTTAAGAATTTTAGATGTTCTTGCTTAAGATGAATTTAATTATTTGTCTACCTGAGACACCTGTATTATTGCTCTTGACAGTAAAAGATTGGTTTTGTTTACTTTAGAAATGAGAATAAGACCTTGGACAGAGGATGACAGTGAGGTGTCCACAGAAATGTCCTAGCCTTATTATTGTTCACACTTGGTCAAAGTCTTCTGTTTACCTTCGTTGTGCGAACAACTGAAAAAGGTTAAGACCTTTGCTTAATGGACTTTACACAGAACAGGTTAAATGGGAATATTTTGCTTTGTGAGGGGATGAAGACAGCATGGAGTATGAGCTGCCTGAGAAAATCTGACAGATATGATTTTATTGGTGAAGGGCTGTGAGTTATTTTTAAATGGATAATAAATAAGGCAGACAGTGTAAGTAATTGTACTGGTTTTGGCTGGCATAATGTTGATTTTTTTCACAGTAGCTCAAATGGTGCCGTGTTTTGGGTTTGCAACCGAAACAGTGGGGCTGAGCTGCCTACTGGGTTATATGACAACAGTAAACCAGTAAGACACTAAAGAAAACAGTGGAGCAGAGCTGCTGCTAGGACTGAGCAGAGATGTTTACTTGCATGGTTTCCTTTCCTTTGTTCCCATCAGTTTTCTGTGTGTGGTGGTTGGTTCCAGCCCAGCTCTCGATAAGTACCAGAGCCATCTGAAACACTTGTCACACACAAAGTGGCAAAGATTATAGTTTTAAAAACCCATGGTGGCAACTGATGCATTCTCTCTCAGCCATTTCTATTGTTGCTGTTCCTGTCAATAGAATGGACTCCTATTGTGACATTTCTTTCCTTTTTCCATCAATCTTTGTCTTAAAAATGGCAGTTAGAGTCCTTACATGTCACAGTCTCTACTGTGCAGTTGAAATAACCTCCTATGGATACTGAGATTTAACTGCCTACTATGGCAGGCTTTTAAAAAAAAAAGAACCCAAGATAGAAACACAGATTTCTGAAGAGAGGCTTTGTTCAAAGTAAAGTTATGCAAGACTTCAAGTTTTATATTTTGGATCTGATTTGAAAACAAATGCTAGCAAGGGAAATTGAAGATAGCTAAGTATCATGAGGTCTTTATAATCATAACCAAAGCAGAATACAAGGAGTGAATTTCTCTCTTGTTCTTTTGAAGGTCTCTTTTGAAATTCACATCTTCTTGAGAGACTTTTCCATAAAATTTAAGAGTTACTTCATAGTCAAATTATTGGCGTAAATTTTCAGTAAGCAAATACAAGTAATCCAGTATGAATAGCAAGCCCACGCTCCCCAGACCAGTCATGTCGGCAATAATGGGGTAAACAAAATGCCAAGCCAGAAGCTTGTTTGCTGAGTTCTGCCTGACTATCACAGCCTGAATGATGGTATCATGCTAATGCAATAGAAATTGCTATTTTGACTTTTTTTAAGCTTTCCAGGACAGAAAATATCGATTCAGTTCCATACATACTGAAGAGTTATACCTGTACCCGCGTGAGGTACCCAGACCTTGGCTCCAGGAACCAGTATAAGTGGATGCAGGAGGTAGGAACAAGGAAGAAATAACTTCCCCTTGAACAAAATGGAAAGGAGGAAGATCTAGTCCTTCAGAAGGTGGTTCTCTAACCCTTAAATCTCTTCAAGCTTCTAGAGAACTCAGTGGCTATTTTTGCTTTTGGTTGCCTCATAGTTTTGCCTCTCCTGTGTTATTAAATGACAACTTTAGGACATATTTTGGAACTTCATGTTCCTGACCATGATAATAGATTCTGAGTGTAACCATTCATAATTGCTATCAATAACAAAGTCTCTGGTGACTGTAGGGCATGGTCAGTACGAAACTTACTAAAGATAATTACACCATCTGTTCTCATCTTCCAGAGGATAATGTTTTCCACAGGAGAACTTTCTGCACATAAATGTTGTGTCAGAAACATAAAGAAACAACCAGTCCAAGTCAGTTAATTCAGACTATATTCCAGTGGAACTGGGCTTAGAGATGTGCTTCTCTGATTGAGAATATCAGGACATAATCACAGTTTTTGGGTGAAGGGAGAATAAGGGTCACAACCTACAGCTTACTAATGACACCACTGTGGATAAAATATCTAGACTATAGAAACCAGCTAGAAACAAGAAGATGTTGACATAATCAAAGACACAAACCAAACCTGCAGATTGTGTTAGGATTTCTGTTCACATAATTGCATGGGACTGGCAGTACTGTGCTCATCTCAGATTCGGAGGGTGCACATGAGTAAGAATCTTTTATTTCTGTGTGTCTTTTTTACTATAATAAGATTTTTTCTTCTATGTCTCAGAAAGGCTTTTCCTTTTAAATAACTTATTTCAACCATAGAAAGGGAGAAAAAGTCACACCAGGTATGTGAAGAACATTAAAGAAAACAGTAATGAGGAAAGAAGAGTGTAGTTCACTAAAGCACTTGGCTGTTTCCTTTCTTTATCCAGTTTTGAAAACTGTTGCAGATAAGAGTTCTGCATTTGAAAATATTTTTGAAAATAATTTGAAAATAATTCTGCCACTGATTCTGGTAGTTTGGGCTCTGTGGTCTGCTCACTGCCAGTATTTCTTGGGATTTTTGTTATCTCTGCCTTGCCCTGTGTGCAGTTGCACGAAAGACCCTTAAAGCTCTGCCCTGGAGCTTGGGCTCAGTAACAAATGAGTGAGGCTTTGTCATTTGTGTGCCAATATGACAGATACAATAGCATTCCTTCTTCTGCAGCCATTGGATGTGAAGGCTTCCTCAACCTGTGAGTTGCTCTTGTCCCTCAGCACCTATACTTTATTCATACACTTTTTACTGAACTCCCTATCTAGATTTTTTAGGAACCCTCTTACAAATAATCCCTGGTTTAAGGACTCATCTTTGTTTTAACTAATAACCCTCAGTATTCATGCTTCCACTTATCTTACCTTCAAATGCATTCTTAGTGTAGTTTTCATATTTCATTGCTTCTTTATAATGGTAGCTTAGCTATTATTAGCTGGACTGAGTAGTTGGACACCCTGCCCAATATTAACTTGGCTTTTGTTTTAGGTGACTCTTTAGGACCATTGTCTTTCTTATACCTGTTTTGCCTGTTGACATCATTGAAATGTAAGAACCTTAAGTGGTGATAGCAAGAAGACAGGAGAAATAAAAGTGTTTATTCTGTATTGTCAGATTTCTGATATTCTTCTTCATTCATTAGAAGTACCCAAAGTCCCAAAATGACAGCAAAGTTTTTGTGTGTTTAGCCTTGTACAAATATATAGATCCTAAACTGTTTTGTGTATGGTTGGTTGGCTGCAGTGTTGGGGTGTGCCTGCTTGTTTTGGGTTTGGCTTGGTTTGGGTGATTTTTAGGGTTTTAAACAGCTGAAGAAATAAGTAAAGAAAGAGGAGTAAGTGACAGAAAATCTTGCATTTTGATTCAAATTTGGTCATATGGCTGCTAAGGCCCAAAGACCTCTTGCATCACTTTTCATAGGCATAACAAGGAAGAAATGAATTTGTGGACTATGGAAATACAACAGCAGCTTCTTCCTTATGGTTTCCTTATATATTCTTTATCCATTGTGCAATCAAAATACCTTTTTGCCTTCCACAAGTATCAAAATCTTTTGCCATTGTTTACCTAGGGTAAACTCCCTGGCTATCTGACAAAATGGGGTTCCTTCCTCAACACTGTATTTAATTTGCCCTCTCTGACTCTCATATCACAGCATTCTTATAGGTCAAGAATCAACAAATTACCTTAACCATGGAATTAAATTGACTCCAATTAACTATTTGGCTCAGTCCCTACAAAGCCAATGGACCATAAGTATGTACTTACAGTTAAGGACATACTCAGAAACTTCTCTAAATCAGGGACAGAGTTAATGATGTTATTTTACTCTCACAGCTTAAAAAAAAAAATCCTTTCCATAAATCATATGATTAGACAGTATCAGTATTCCTTCTTTAATAACTAGAAAGCCAGGAACACTTTCTTTTTCCTTTTGGGTTTTTTGTTTTTTTTTTTTAATACTTCTGTATACTTTCACATGTAGAACACTCTCTTTGTAACTGAAGAGATGAATTACTGTAGAGACATTGATCCTGCTTAATTTCCCTGCAGATTCAACACACTTTGTTCTTTAAACAAATATCTCCTTTGAGCTGAGAAATGGCACGTTTATTGTTATTAAACTGCCATTGCTCTTGCAGTCACTGCAGTATTTTCAGGTCCTTGGCCTTGGGACATCTCTATGGATAACACATTTGGTTATCATTTTAACATTTGAGCTACTTACCCCATAAGAGGATATCTGCTGCAGCATCATGATCTAGGAACAGGGAACATTTTCACAGTTCATAAACAAATATATGTGTCTCTTGCTAAACATTATCACCTTAGGGTATTTGGATACCTAATTTTTTATTATTGTTGCTGTTGTTGTTTTCTTCTCAGAAAGGCAATCACCATACTTAAAATGCATAATTAAAAAATAACAATAACACAACTCTTCTGCCAGAACTTGACTGGCAACAAGAACTAGGTTCTAATGTGAAGAAATCAATATTAACACACTCATTAGAGCCTCCACACAGAAACATGAGAGAGCTAAAATAAGATTTCTGATGCTCAGTGACCTAGTTTTCCCCAGTCTCAAAAATTAATTAGTTTAAGAAACAATATTTGTATTTAATGAAGAAAACAAACCACCAACAAGACAGCTAAGCAAGGCAAGCTCCAATCATAGAATCATAGAATTTTAAGGGTTGGAAGGGATCTCAAAGATCATCTAGTCCCAACCCCTCCATCATAGACACCTCCCACTAGACCAGGTTGCTCAAGGCCTTATCCAGCCTGGCCTTGAACACTGCCAGGGTTGGGATTCATAAAATCTGACTGCACTATTTTCAGTCTTTATCCCTTGGGAAGCAACAATTCTGAAGCCTTCTGTTTTTCCATTACACAGTAAGTCTATAGGGATCTTCTTGGAAGAATCCTGTGGGAGAGAGTCATGGATGAAAGAAGGGTCCCAGAAGAGTTGATTGATTTTTAAGCATCACCCTCCAAGCTCAAGAACAATAATCATGATTTACAGGAAGGCAAGCAAAGGCAGCAGGAATCCTGTGTGGATGAGGAAGGAGGTCCTAAAAATGTGTAACATAAAAAGGAACCATAAAAGAGGTGGAAGGAAAGACAGGTTGTCCTGGAGGAATGTAAGGGGTATTGGCAGTGTTGGGAAAGCCAAAGCCCAGGTGGAGCTGGTGAGAGATGTAATAAAAAGATTAGAGAAAAAGTGGATCTGCAGCTAATGGGGCAGGATACCCAATGACAAAGGACAAGGAATTCAGTGTCTTTTCTACCCAATCTTTTACTGATAAGACAGATTCAGGAATGCCCGGTCACTGAGAGCAAAAAGAAAGTCTGGAGTAAGGGAAAACAACTCTTGGTGGAGGAAAAACAATTCATGTCAGGAAATTGGCCTTACAGTAGTCCATGCTATGTAACAGGACACAGCTATAGATGCTGAGGCAGGCCAGTGTTGTCAGTGAGATACCACTTGTGACCATATTTGAAAGGCTGTGTCAGGTGGAAAAAAATTATGGAAGTAAGAAAATGTCAGTCCTATCTTTAATAAGGGAAAAATAGTATCCAAGGAACTGCAGGCTGGTCAGCCTCACTTCAATCCCTGGAAAGGCAATGAAGTGACTGATTCTGGGAGCCATTTTCAAACATATGAAGGACAAGGAGGTGATTGGGAGGAATCATTGAGGATGTATGATAGGGAAATCATGTTGATACAGGGGACAATACCATTTAACATCTTCATTAGTGGCTTACATGATGGGATAGAACACACCTGGAGTGGATCTGCAGAAAGTACAAAGCAGGAGGAGATGATCCACTAGACAGTTGTGCTGACCTTCAGAGGGACCTTGACAGGCTGGAGAAAAGCGCAGATGGCAGGGAGCCTTATGAAGTTCAAAAACAGGAAATGCAGGGTCCTACACCTGGGAATACCTACACAGGGTTCCTCCTACCACTGGTAAATTGTACATGTTGTAGGGAGGTTTCTGGGAGGTGTGTAGTTCTGTAAAGGACTTTGACTTCTTTAGCATTAAGAAGGGAAACTGAGACTTCAGTTGCTACAGTTGGTTTTCCCAAACACCTGGGTCCTATTTGTGAAACAAGCAGATTTTAAATGGGATTAGAAATGAAGTGAAAGAGAGAAGGATTCACTGCTTCAGGACTTTACACAACAGAACTCTCCACATTGTTTAATTTGTACTAAATCTCGCAGCTTTATCAGTGACTTCAAATTAGCCAGCTGTTGTTTCCTGTTGAGCACTATTAGAAAGTGTCTTATTGCTTAGTAAATCCAGATTTTCTCTAAATAGGTTTAAAGAGATAGAGACATTCACTTGCAAAGTTCGCTGTACATTTGACAAGTAATTGGTAGAACTTATTGAGCAATGGGATTTTTTTCCTATCACAGGAAGAAAAACTCCTCCTCTATGTCTGGTTGTGCTGCAACTTTCTTGCACTATTTCTTTGTTAGCCTACAGAGGAAAAGAATAAAGGAGACACAGAATTCTGTCCAAAACCAGAAAGACAAAGGCACTGAAGAACTTCATAGAATCAGGGAGACTCTGTTCCAAGGCTAACTTTCTGGTATATATATAGATGTGGATGTGTGTGTATCTATAAATTCTATATAGCAGAAAGCTTAGTAAGAGAGTTTAGACATGTTACAGCTTTCAGTGAGACTTCAGTGATGTTGAAACTGGTGACAGAATTTCTTTTGGCTCTTCGTTGCCATAATGTTTTTCATAAACAGGAAAAGAATTTTCCTGGAAAAGGAAGGAAGTGAATTTACTTCTCATTTGTTCACAATGATGAATATGTGAACAGACATGTAAAGGCATCAAATGTTATTTAGCATTTTCTTTCATCCTGGCATTTCATGAACAAAGATAGATCCCTTCACACCCCAAATCTATTGTATTGATGTCTCTTAGTCTTAATAAATCTTAAAGTAGTACAGATCAGTGTATGAGAGTGTAAAAACCTTGAGCTACACCCAATTAAAGATGCAAGTATGATAAAAAGGACTTACTAAGAATTTAGGTACCTACTTCCAAAGCTGTGCACCAAAGAGCCATATGCACATCTGGTCTTTTCTCCTTACCATCCACAATTCTCTTGTTCAGATCATATTTTGGTTTTCAATATAAATTCCCAAACTGGTTTCCTGAGCTAGTCTGGAGGTGACTTGCTCAGTAAATTGTTTAGATAGACGTCTAAGCTGTCTCCTGAAGGCACTTGGTTCCAAAGTAATACAGTCATCATAGAATGAATTATTGAGGTTTGGTAGTTTGAGGGGTTTTTTTTGTTTGGTTGCTGTCATTTTTGGTGGTTGTTTTATATTGGCTTTTTATGGTAGTCTTGACCAGCTGAGTAGCTCAAACTGAAAAACAGTAGCTCAGATTTAAAGTAGAGAGGATGAAAGGTAATCTGGATGTTCAAGTTAATTTATAATTCTGGTCTCTGTCCACAGTACTCAGAATTAATTTTTATTGATGTTCTGAAAACTTGAAAAACCCTAAAACACCAAAAATGCAAATGATAATTCATGTTTGGAAGTACTTTTCCGTCTCATGTGTATGAAACTTCAGTGTGAGTCAAAATTTCCTCGTTCTAAACTGAAATTTGCTACAACATGATTAAGCCTCAAATCTCTCATTCTTTAACAGGAAGTTGATTGGAATATATTATTAATCCTCCTTTCTGATTCTTGCTAAGTATCTGAGGTTCTTTCCCCTTCTTTTCTCTCTGTTTAGGTTTTTCTTCCTCTAACCATATTACAAACACTGCTTACATTAGTAATTTACAGCTTAACTTCTTTACCAAACAATTTCTATATTTCTATATGAAGTTTTAAAAAGTAGATTTCTGATGGCTGCAGGCTTCTGGCTCTGTGTTTCAAGGCTGTCTCTAATAAAGTTCCTGTCTCTAATAAAGTGTCCATTCCAGCTGATGATTTTCTTGTACTTTTTGCTTGTATGGATTGTCTGGAGTGTTTTAATTTTGTTGTTAATCAAAACCTCTGGACATTTCCACAGCAGGTTCACTATTTTCTATCACTCCCCTTTTAATGAAACTTCTTTGGCCTTTATATCTTTGAGATATTTTCTCTCTAGAGGCTTGAAATTGAAAATTAAGTTTTAAAGATATTTGCAGGGATGACAAAGGAATGACAGATACATAATACACAGGCTGATCTTATAGGCATCACTTGGCAAAGAAACAGGTTAACAAATGTCTGTTTTGAAAATGGAAGAAAATTCATATCAACATCATAACTTTTTCAATAAACCTGAATTAATATTTTCAATACAGCTTAAAATGTGCATAAACTTTTCACTGGGAAACTTGAGACATATAAATTATGATCTGAATAGTATAATATTTTATATGTTATGTGTGTATATATATATATGTATATTTGAATTTCATGTTTTTTCTTTTTCAACTCGTCTTAAGGTAGACATCTAAAATGCGTTGGATTCATTGCATTCTAGAAGTGGGCATTTAACACTTCACATAAGTGGTTTTGGTTGCTGAAACATCGGCTTCTTGTGTCATTTGATATTCTTATGGGTATCCAAAAAATTTGTGTGGGGATGACAGACGTGCAGAGAACTCGGGGAGGTCACTTGTGTTTTTCTGGTGCAATGTATGGAAGCTGGGCATTTCTAAGAGGACACTAAATTCCCATATTCAGCCACTGAAATCCTACTGCAGGGGGTGGGATTCAGCCTGAGACTCAAACATGTAAATGAAGTGTCTTCAATTCAGGTGTCTGCATGTGAGCCAAGCATCTCAACTCCTGCCATGCTCAACAGAGATTTAGCAAGTGCAGTCAGTGAAGCCTTAGACATAAATTTAGCTGTAATTGGGATATATCTCAATTTTTCTATCTGAATTCTGTCCCAAATGTCTCTGTTTGCATGATAGCTCCCTAAAGTTTGATCAGATGAATTTTAAATTATGTGTCACACAGTTGTTGTATACTTCTCGTGATCTAGGTGAGGTCGTTCTTCCTCTGTGTCTACACAAATGAAGCAAGTCCAAAGGCTGGGCAAGAGGTAACGGTAAAAGAAGGTT
>QWTY01014393.1:16000-30957 GCA_008033365.1 Pseudorectes ferrugineus
TTTTGAGTAACCTGATTGAGTTGAAGATGTCCATCCTCATTGCAGGGGCCATGAACTAGATGACCTTTCAATATCCCTTCCAATCCAAATTATTCTACTTTTCTGTAAACACTTCTCAAGTGTTTATATATTTTGATCATTGAAATTACTTTCGCTATGATGCCTTCAACACAACTGTCAAGGGCTACAACTCTATTATTTGGAGACTATATAATGAGACAATTAATACTTGTGTTCTTCTCTCTCTTGGAAACTGCTTCTTGCCTTGTGTCTTAGATACCAAACTTTTCAGAGCAGGGCTGCCTCCTTGTACAGCAGTGGTTAACAGGAGGGGCTATATGAATAACATTGAATGTTGTTTTGAGTATTGTTAACCGTGAGTATTGTTAAAAATATGGTTTAAATAAAACAGTTTTCACTTTCATCAAGGTTCTTCAAAACTATAGGAATAAAGTTCAGCTGTTTGGTAGTAGTAATGAATTATCACACCTTACAAACAGAGAAGACAAAAAAAAATACAGAAGAGGCAGCAGCACTGGCAAATCCAATCATGGACATGTATTTATTGAGAATTATTGCATATTATAAGTTTCTCCAGAGGAGTCTACAGAAGTCTCATGGTGCCTATAATTGTAATCCATTTTCTGTTGATCCTTCTGTTTTTGATGCTCTGTAGCCTTTCCTTTTAAGGATGCCTAATGATGCCTCTTGTCTGCTGGCTTTGAAGTGTAATACATTTGTTAAGCAGCTTTGCTATTTGCCTCCTCTGTAATGCAACAGATTACTTTGGTGTGGGATACTTTTAGCTTTCCACCTTTAGGAGATCTGTGGCTTGGGCAATAAACTGCAAGCAATGACTTCATTACATGCCTTTTCCTCTTGTATGTGCTTTTTCATCAGGGTGCCCTGACATTCAGCTGGGCTGGAGCTTGTTTAGCCTTACTGTGCTAGTTGGGATCCACTCCTCCCTCTTTCTCCATTTCACATTTTAATTTAATTGTCATATTTACTGTTATGTTTATGTCTCATGGAGGCTTTTGATGCAGTTCAGCAGGAGGTGATGCTACTTTTAGCACAGTGTTTTTCTGGTAGTTTAGCTTGTCTAGACTCCAATGTTATGTGAAGTTTTCCCCTTACTGAGGGCTGCTCTACATTTGCAAAGGCAGAGGCTGGCTTAGGTGCTGAAATGTGAGAGCCCTTCTTTGTCTCATTACTTTTCTGTGATCCTCATTTCTGCTATTCTTGTGCTGATTGGATTTTTTTGCAGCGTATTTATTTATTCTGTGGCTTATAAATAAGTCATATTTTCTTAAGTATGGATGACAAGCTTTTGCCATGGCCTGATTTTGATCTTAAGTGAATCGTAACACTGTAGAAAAGTTGCTTTGCAAGTGATAACGCTGCTTGAAAAATGAGCAAAACATACTTTAAAAATATCTTCCACCTTAATGTCCATGTAGAACAGATACTCAAGGATACAACCCAGTGAATTTGTGTGAGATCAGCTGTAATGTACAAACCTGCCACTTGTGGGTTGGGAGAAATGATGTGCTAAACAGTTCATTGCCAGGAGCTGTGCATAAATACTAGATTCAGGTCGATAGTATCTGCAGTTGTTATTTTATATGGCATGGTGAATCTTCGAGGGTAGAGGATAAGAAGAAAATTAGAACTGATAAAAGGAAATGTCTGACTAGCCTATGAAATTCATGGTCACAAGAGACCAAAGCAAAGGTTTGCAATTAAAATTAAGGAGCCTAATTTTCAGTCAGAAAGGAGACTGACCCAGAAGTTGGAATGTGTTCTTCTCCATAACACAGACAGAAGAGACTTTTAAACTATTTGGCCTGTTTCTTTTGCCAGCTTTCCCAGTTTCTGTCTGCTTTCCAAAATCCTTTTGGCAGAGCTTTGCAGAATTTTTTCTAGGTTTGCATTTAAATTCAGGTTTCCAAGCAATGCATCTTTCTCTCTTTCTTGGGTCCCCACCCTCTAAACACTAAATCTTCCACAACCCTCAGATTCAGTAAAGATATATTATTACGCATAAAAATGTAATTAAATTAATGCTCTCAGAATGTCTATGGTGAACAAAATTTAATAATAAGCACTTGAAGAATGACATTACCCCTGCAGAGTATAACGGTGTGTAAGATTGGTGGGTTGCAGCACAGTCCTCCAGGTGAGAACTCATTTAGAGGGTCATAAATGTCCTTCTGCTGTCTGCTTTGAAATGAGCCTTTTCCTTGTGCTGAAAGGTGATTGGGAAATGTATTTCCATAAGACGTGGAGATATGGCAGGACCTACTGGCAGCCCTTCACAGGAATGTACCATGAATGACAATTCTTATTGTCAATAATGGCTCTCCAGCTGATGTCACCTGACAGACAAGGGGGCAATAAGAGACAAGAACAAACCTCTAATTCCTCAGTGCTGTATTTTCATATTTTGTTTGCTTGACTCAAGAGTTTACATGTTTTTTCCCCTAATAATATATATATACACACAGATATATACATGAAAATTTCCACTTGTGAAAAAACATATACAATACAATGAATTTTCATTGATTATTCTGACACATCATTCCCAAATGAAGAAACTATCTTTTGTCTTCTACTTTTCATGTTTTTTTCTGAAATGTGTTGAAATATTTATTATTTCTGTTTTATATAGTAAATAATTTATACCATTATACCATAAGTTTTAAATTTATGTTCTTCTTTTGAAATCCACTATTTGTCTGCCCAAAATTTATTCTGACAGTCTATTTTTTTACTTTCTTTAATTTAAAAAAATCTCTGTGTATATTTTCATTTCAAACTATAAAGAACTCTAAAAGAATGTGATTGGTTAAGATAGTTTAGAATATTTTGAAAGCAGCTGATTTGCTTTAAACATGAGTTACGGCTTTTGTTCTATTTTTTGTGTCTGTATCTCTAAGGTAGCTCTCACAACATCATGAGGAGAATTTGATCTAACAGGTTAGTTCCCTTCCCTTCCCTTCCCTTCCCTTCCCTTCTCTTTTTTATTTTTCCCTAATGGCAGAGAAAGGGAGAGATGACATTTACACTGTGAGTGTCCTACACTGCTTTTTATTCTGTATGATATGGAGAGTAAATATCCACAAGACAAACCCAATAGTTGTGTTAAGGCAAATGAGACTGAGAGGAAGAAACATTTCTGTGATTTCCATAATAATGGAAAACATCTGGTTGGGTCACAGACCATGTACTGCTGCAGCATTCAGTGCATGTCAGGTCATTGGGGAAGCCAAAGACACTGTACCTCTCTAGACAGCCAATAGAGAAGACAAGAAAACATGGAAAAGGTTTGGGTGCTGACACTTCAGGAAAGGTGGACCAGATGCTTGAAAATGTTGCATCTACTCTTTGGCTGTTTGCTAGTTTCTAGAGGGTGTCCATGTGTCCCTGAAAAGATGGAAGCTGTACTTGCAAGCTCTGGAAAGGGAGACAGATTAAAAATCTGCCAAAGAAAACAGAAAAAATAAGAGAAGGAGTTTGAAGCACATAAATAAAATAAAATTTTAAAAATCACATAAAGAAGGACAAGATTCCATATGCTCATACCGTTCCTGACCCATTTTTTCTAGCCTACTCTTAAAAATCTCTAGCAAAGATGATTTCACAAAAGTATTCCAATGCCTTACCATCTCTACCCTTCATCAGTTTTCCAATGTCCAGTGTTTGAACTCCTAACCAGAGCAGATATGATTGAGGGTTTTGTCCTTTATATTCCCTCTTATATTTCATGTGTGGTTATGTCTAATGTCAGTCTTTGTCCTTTGAAACAAAGCAGTCATGATTTCTTCAGCCTTTCCTCACTCATACTCTCAAGGCCTCTGAACTCGTGCTGCTCACCTCAGACCATTCTCCATCAGTCCCACAACCTTCCTGAGCTGTTTTGCACAAAGCAGAACACATAAACAACGACTCATCATGTGAATCTGATTTCACAGATAGAGAAGTGATCATCAAAACCCCGGAAAAGCAGCAGTTCTGATTTCACATGGGTGTCTAGAACCAGGCAGACCAACTTAACTTAAATCATGAAGAGTTCAGATTATGTCAAATAGAAACTCCCAGCACTCACCTAAGAACAAATCTTTGCCTAATATAAATTAGCATTGCGCCACTAAAGCAATTTATTCAGTGAAACCATTTTGATTTCTAGAAAAGAGCTTCCTCACAACTATTTTTGGCAGCATTAATACTTAGAATCATTTGGAAAATGTAGATAGGCCACATGAACTAAATCCCAGATGAAACAAATTTGGAAAAAGTGCTCAAAATGACAGGGATCTTACCTTTATTACGGCAGTATCCCTCAAACCTTTCAAAGAAATGCTGTGTGTCAGAATTCCATTATGAACTCCAGTTCCTGGGTTTAACACCAAGGCTGTTTCAAATTGCCTGGGTGTGAAATGGAAATATATGTGTCAGTCCACGTGAAATTTTCTTTAACTTAAAAAAAAAAAAATGTTTAAATCAGTCTTTGAAGAGTGCAGGGCACTCTTTTTGTTTGCTTTAAGTGGTTCTAAGGCTTTCTTTCTTGTCATACCCTAGACTGGTAATAGTCTTCCGCTGTTAGGTAAACTACAGAGGAAGAGAGCCCTTAATCCCTTTCAAGTCTTTGCATTCTCTTCCAGATAGTGACACTGCAAAAAAAGACAAAAGGGCAAAAATAACATTTTTTGACAGTGCTCAGAGGGTTGATAACAGCTGCACTTTTGTACATCATTACTGCAACATCAGAGCAGCACAGGCTGTAACTTCAGCTGTAGAACCCTTGGTGCTTGGAAAATGTACAGAGAGTTGTGCAGTGAGTTCCTCATCACAAAGCAGCAATTTGGAGATGCTTTTGACACACGGGTACATCCAACCTGAGGCATCCAAGGTGCTATTTCTGTAATATTAGAATCAGGGAGCAAAGCATGGTCATTGGCCCAAGTGATGGAGAATAACATATATCTATAAATGTCTTGAATATCCCTACCAAGAAAACGAATTAGTTTCCTCTACTTGAAGTATTGTATTCATGGTGTAGGTGAGTAGACCAGGAAAACTGGGTGAAATGAGTCCCTTTTGTGATAGAATCTGACTTTCTCTTGTGCAAACTGATGTCATCCTACTGTAGCTGGCAGAAGATATGTGGTTTTACATAAGATAAATAGCTACCCCCAAACATTGGCATTTACTAGTATTTATTATTTATGACAATTTGTATTCATATTTATCTCTCTAGCCAAGTGTTTCCTGTGCATTTTCCCAGAAAAGGCCACAGTGCTTGATCCCTGCCCCAAAGAACTTGCAATCTGATCTGTAATTACTAAGAAATGGCTAAGTCTGGCAATTACTAATCTTGTGCAAGAGGCACTGTATAGTCTCCAAAGAGCTTCACAAAAGAAGGCAACAGAGATTGGAAAATGTCTAATCCTGAACCATTAAGTATTTAATTCCTTAAGTGAACTTGTGTATGTTGCAAAAAGATAAAGTGATTTCTCTATGCCTTTGGCAATTAAATATTTTATGGATTTTTTTTTTTCCTAGCTAGGGGGTACCTTACTCATCATCTGGGAGAGTTAAATGTATTGTGATTGCCAGCATATATGTCAGCAATACCCAATCTCTTTTATTTTAAGCTTCAGAAAACAAAGTGAGAGAAGCAGGAATTGTGTGGCCCCATACACGTCATGGTGATCCCTTAACTAAACAATAAAGCACCTCTGCTCTTATGCCACGGCACCAGAGTGAAGCCCATGACACTGTTAGGTTTGCAAAGACCACTTGAAATACCCATGGCATTTCCCAAAATATATTATGGTGGGAAAAAAATATAAATAAAGGGTTCAGCTTCTTTTAAGTCAGCCTCACTCTTTTGAGGATGTTCTGGCTAAAGGAACACAGAATCTGTGGTGACATCTCAATCTTCACTAAGTCACCTGCTTTCGACAACAGGAAATATACATGGGCTTAAAAACGTGGTTTTTTGCAATAAAGGGAAAATTTACATTCCAAATCTGTGGTCTAACCCTTCAAACAAATGCAGGAATATGCAGAAGTATGAGAACAAAACCATAGCAGTATAGCCAAACACAGATGGTTAAAATTTGCAAAAGGAGGTTTTATGACAATTGATAATTCCAGAGTTTGTAGAGATTGGGTCTCATTGTCTTTCCACTGTTCAAATGTATAAATGTAAGAGACTGCCCATTGCCTCAAACAATGTCATTAGGAAAGACTAAGAAAACAGTAATTTATTCGGATGTGAATGAGAACAAAGGAACATCATTCTCTGCAAGTAAACTCTGTTTTGTTTAAGTAATGAGGTCACGAACTGCGTCGTCTTTCTTTTTCTCTTCTTTCTTACTGTTTTTGTCTTCCTTACATATAAATACAAAGACATGTAAATTGAGTCAAAGTCTTGATTATCTTGGGTGGAATATTGTAAACAAAGATGTAGGACACCATAATACAAGGGCATAAATGACACTGTGACACAGAAAAGAGACACCACAGATGGAGAAATTTCAAGGAAAAAGTTAAAAGCTGACAGAGGATTTCTCCTTGACATGAACATGTAGTCAACTAGGTGTTAGCAATATTGCAAGTTGTGAAGTGAAAACACAGTATCAGGCTGAACACAAGCAAGGTGGGAACTGGTGACTAGAAAAACATTAAGCAAATTACGAGGATATCCTGTTTTATAACAGGAAGATTGGCCATGACATGAGCAATTTACTCATCACCTATGCAATGTGTATTGATTTCTTACTTCGCTTTATTTAATCTGATAATAAATTAATGTATCTCAAATAACTGGAACAGACTAGGATCTCACTTCCTGATTGTCCACATAAAATTGCTGGTTTAACAAATGAAGAAAGTTTATCTCCATTCTATAAATAAGGAACTTGGGCACAGAAAGCTGAAATATGAGCTTATACTGCTGCCAAAGGTCCAACAGAAGCTTAAGTAGTTATATTTGACCTAATTTTGGTGTAGCAGAATACAAACTACTTTTGTTATGTTTACACAGCTTTTGACTGCAGCATAAACCAATCTTCTGTGATTTATGACAGAAGCTAGCCATAAAACTTCAGTCATTTAAAAATCAGACATTTATTGTAAGCTTATTATCAGTGAAGAGGGAGATTAGTATATCCCAAGTTCTAGCCAGTTCAATCTAAATCATCATCAGCTTGTACTTCAGCAACTGAGTCACCTAACTTTTGATGTCTTCAATTAATTTTCTCCCCTCCCCTAGGAATTTCACTTATCTTTTCAAAGTACTTTCCTGAGCAAACTGTTTCTGGTGGCAATGTTTCCAACACACTGTCATTCTCCATGCTATGTAGCTGAGTGGAATTTGGGGGAGAGAGTTGTTCTACAGTGCTGCTGTGGCTTCCCTCTTGCCCTAACACAGCATCTGTCATGTGGCCATGTCAAAGAGGCTTTTCTGCCCTTGGTTCATGTCTTTTCCCCATTTAAACAGCCTCTTCAGCTTTCAGCAAGATGAAAGGAAAACTGTTTTGTGCTCTGTAAAGTGCGAGTTAAATAATGCAATAAATAATGTCTGCCCCTTGACCTCTCTAATTTCAGTGTCTTGATGGCACCACAGGAATTCTAAATGTACGTGACTTCATTCCCAGTTCAATCAGTCTTCTCAGATGTTAAGTAAAAGCAAATATTCCAAGAATTTATTTTGATTTGAAGATACATTTGTGACATACCACAACCTATACATTTCTTTCCTCTGCAGTTCAGTTCCTATCACACAGACGTTCCTTCCCTGGCCACTACCAAAGCATGTCAGGCAAAGCCAGGCTCTCTGCTGAGAGATATTTTGGACATCCACACTTATATCTGGCCACTTACCCCATCAAATGTATTATTAATTTATGCATCAGACTTCTAGATATAAGAAGGAGTATTCTTTGGTCAAAAGGCAGAAGCCCAAAACACAAACCCTGTGGAAAAAAAAGGAGAAATATCTCTGTGAGCATGGTGTTCTGAGGACATAGCTCATTATTTATTTTTAATTCTCAGTCCCATTTCCTTCAAATGTCAGTGGAATTTCACTGACTCTTGAATGTGTCGAGGCATCTACTTTCCTACACAGCCACATAAATCCCTTTTAGTGCTCTAAGTAAAGAAAATTGTGCAGTACAGGGTTTGGTGCCTACCCGCTCTTCAATCTAACAGCTTGTGATGACCTGTTCTTTAGAGATGCTGTTCCTTTCCTTGGAAGTATTAATTTCCCTGTTTTTGCAGTGTCCTAGTGAAAGACAAAATACATTGGACAAACACAAAATTAATGGAATCCTTTCAGTGGACTGCAACAGTAAATTGATAGGGTGTGAGTAAAGGATAGATACAGGGTATTTGCTGAGCAGAGTTTTAGTGGAGGCATTGGCATGCAGCTCCATTTGATTAAAAATTGGTCTCTTAACAGCAGATAAAAAGAAAAGCACTTACAGCACAGTAACCTAAAGAAGGCAGAGTGATGTCATTACATGTTTGTGTCCCATTTCTGCAAGAATTCACATGCAGACAGACAGGAGTCTTATTGTGCATGAGTAGCAAATATCCAGCTCCCCTCTTGCCAATCAGAGCAGTCAGGCAGATGCTAACACAGAGTAGCCAGAGTCTCTGAGGTCTGAGGATGAGAGTGGAGTGCTGCAGCTGTAAAACAGGGGTCACTGAGAGTAGAAACTGGACAAAGCTTCTGTTATTTAAAATTCAGTGTTTTTACTGTAAAAAAACAAAATAGAATCCTAGAATGGGTTGAGTTGGAAGGTACCTTAAAGATCGCCTTGTTCCAACTCCCCTGACATGGCCAGAAACACTTTCCACTAGACCAAAAGCCCCATCCAACCTGGCCTTGGACACTTCCAGGGATGGGGTATCCACAACTTCTCTGGGCAACAAATTCAGTGTAATCATTAATAAATTTGTGATATAGTTACTGGAGGAAATCAGCAAGGCATTATATGAACATGTCTAATGTGTATATATATATATAAAAATATATGTATATACATGTATATAAAACTTGTCCACATTTATTATTTATAGATACACTGTAATCATTTTCTCAGATATCTGTTTTTTACACAACACAGTTAAGCTCCTGATTAGCAAACCTGACAACAGTTCTTCTTCCATCTACTTTGTAGAGGCTGCCTCTCATCAGCATTGCATCTTAAACAATAAACTGTAACTTTCCCCTTGACTAGCTAAAATACATTAATTTTTACACAATCTATTTTAAACAAGTGGGCATATGCAATTCACACATTTTAATAGCTTAGGATTTTGTCTAAGAAGTGTTATGTAAAGATTGCTCTGTGACAGATCATCTGTGTTTATGGTATAAATTAGTGCGAGTGTTATGTTAGCCGTTGTAATTATACCTTTGAAAGAGAAAATTGTGACAGATAAAATTGAGTACATTATAAAAAACGGGTTTAAATCCCTGATAGAGTTGCATATTGCTAGATATCCAAAGGCTTACACCTTCTTTTTTTCTTTTTTATTTTTTTTTTTTTTAGCAAGGAAGTTTTTGAAATAGAAAGCAGAGATTTAGGGGATTGTTTAAAATTATGTCTGCACTTAAAAATAATTTAAGGTAGTTATATTCTTTACTGTGAGGATGGTGAGGCACTGGCACAGGTTGCCCACAGAAGTTGTGGGTGCCCCAATACTGGAAGTTTTCAAGGCCGGCTGGATGTATCCTTGAGCAACCTGGTCTGGTGGAAATTGCTCCTGCCCATGGCAGTGGGGTTGGAAACAGAGGATCTTTAAGGTCCCTTCCGACCCAAACCATTCTATGATTCTATAATTATTTTATATTTGCTCATAAATATTGTCATGGAACATATGATACCACTATTGAGAGACAAATCTTGATTATATTGATTAATTTTTCCAAGATGCTATGGGCTGTATGCCATTGCACTGAATTCTAGTTTACTCTGAGAGTAAGGTTTTTGATTGTATTGTGACTACTCAAATACTAAAGTGAAATGTTGTGTGAGCTGCACTCTGCCATTAGTTGATTATTTAGCTGTTACTATAATAGGACTTCTGCTCCAGGGTGGGTATGTAACAGCTTAAAATCCTTCCATATATTACGAAAACTCAAAAATATCTTTCTGCTTTACTTTATTTTCTTCCTTTTTTTTTTTTTTTTTTCCCAAGGATAACCAGACAAAAAATTATTCCATGGGTATCATTATGCTTTTTTTCTCACTGCTGACCAAGTCTGCAACTGAAAAAACTCTGAGGGCACAATCAATTCTGGGAAATCCTAAGTGAAGCTGCTATTTTTCTAAGAGCTATATGTTTGGCTTACCCCCACTAGCATTTACAGGCTGATCCAAGGATCAGGGAGAGGTTTTGTACCAAGTTTCTGTTGACTGACTGCCTCAGGTTCATTAAAGTCTTCAAGTGAAGAAAAATGGAGTTGAAATTCAGATAGATTCTCCAAGTATTTTTGTTGCTTTTACACACTAAACCCCGTCTTTCTTTAAAAACGGTCTGCCTTTCACTCTTCTCCACCCAAATCTGAAACGAGAATGATTATTTGCCCTATAGTATTTTCTGTTAGAAAAATTAAACACATTTTTTTTTTTACTCATCTCTATTTTGTCCTTTATTTTTATCAAAGCCTTTAATAATCAGATTCCTTTGAGTTAAAAAGAATTGGCATTATTCTCTGCAAATATTTTTGCATCTCTCATACTGTACCTGTGAAATCTTTAAGGTGCCTGTTGGCAGAAATGTGTAGATATTTTGCTATGATTTTGTGGAACAGCAGTGAAGGTGCTAAATACTATACTGTAAAAACAAGTAAAAGGAACATATCAAAGTGCCCACATGATTAACCAGCACAGCACATTTTAATAATTTTGTAAGAAAATGCTAGTAAGATATTTCTGTTCTATATCAAGAAAAATAGGTATATTGGATATTAACATATAATAGGTATATTGGAGTTACTGTGGCTGGAATTATTATGCAACAAATGCCATTAAATATATATATATGCATTTGCAATCATAGCGAGATCTTCTGAAAATCTGAATAACATTAGGACACCTCCCCAAACATGATTGAACTTTCCTGAGCTGTAAATCTCGGCTGCAAAGTGTCCTGTTTCTAAAAATTTTGATCATTTAAATGATCAGTTCAACAATACACTTTTCTTTAAACACAGTTGATGAGGAATCAGCATATCTGTGCCACATTGTTCAAATGGACCTGAAGATTAAAAAATGCAGATGACAGCATTTCAGACCTACCTACAGCTGAGAGGAACTTTAACCTAACGTCCGAGCATGAAATCCTGATTCCATTGAAGCTCATAGCAAAATCCCACTGGCATTAGGAAAACCAAAATTTCTACCTTAGTTTGAATTCTCCATAAATAAAATGTATTTTGATACCCATTTCTTATATTTCTCTATATCTTAGGTATAGTAATTCAGAGATCTGGAAGATCTGACTGTTTTTCTTTGAGGCAATGGGTCTGCAAAACATTGGTTGTGTTCAAAACATGAGAAATTTTGAGGGACTTGAGGGTACACAAACACTGGCTTCACACAGAAGCACCTTTTAGACTAATTTTAGAGGGAACCAGTTGTGTTGAGAGAGAGGCATGCCCTAAGGTACCCTTGAACCTGCTCAAGTATCTCTTTCCCTATGTAAACCCTACAGTACTGTGGCTGATCAGTCTCATATGTCCCATTTTTTGTTGCACAGACGCTACAGAGAAAAAAGAAAAGGGGACAAGCAATCCCACTCAAACACCATGATGTGAATCTCCTCCATGATAGCAGACACTAAGGAATATTGTCTTTGTGTAAGCACGTGAGCCAGCAAACCACACATACCTTCATGTCATGATTAGACTGAAAGGCTTCACCATATCACGTGCAAAATTCCAGCTCCCAACACAGTTTAATAATGTTGTCTTAAAAATCAGCTTTGATTAAAAATAAAATATGGTGTTCCTACTGTTTTGCTGAATTTGCCAATGCAGCAACATCTGCTGAAGCTGAGAAAAGCCAGAACTGGAGCTCTATAAAACAGAGATATAAAGTACTCTAACTACTTTTAATAAGTTAACATCTCTGAAATATGCTGCCCAAGAGGTACTATGAATCGGCATTTCCTCTGGGAATTGAGAAAATAGGGCTGCTATTACTAAAGAAACATATTTTTCTGAGATTATGTCCTGAGGGTAGATCAAGGGAAAAGTTTCTCTTTTCTCAGATATTTTCCATCTGATTTGGAGATAGCACAGGAAAGTTTGCAAAGAGAGAAGACACAGAGATGTGTGCATCGTCATGGATATTGTCATGGAAAAAGCCCATGGCAGAAATTGATACATACCCTGGTTTGTGCCTTTACTTACGTTGCTTGATTTTGTATCAATGAACTGCTAATGTCAATATTCCCTTAGGATTACTTTGAAAAGCAACATTAGAAATCCCAGCTCTGAATTTTTATACCTGTTTTATAGGACATCACATAAAAATGCAGATTTACGAAAGATCTATAATGCTCACAAGAAATTAATTTTCAGTAATTGTACAGTTTGTTATTAATATTTGCCATTAGTCAGCATATATGTTTTTGCAACACAGATGATCAATAATCTATTCAAAATGCATGCTAACAGAGGTCAATAGCACTCTTAATTAGGTTTTGCTTACTAACAGTCATGAACTGAAATGCATAATGAATGTTTTCCCCTGTTATCCTTGCATAATCCCTGTTTCTAGTAACTGACTGTGTGATAAAATTTGCTGCTACTGAATACAACTCTGCCCATGTGTTTTGGTAGCTGTAGCTAGGAATGATGTTGGAAAGTGAGGGAGTCAGAGTTAATACAGTGATGCAGGCTGGAGAACATGGAGATGAGCAAACTGGCAAGTGAGATCAGATTTGAGGATGAGGGGAAAAGACTGGGATGTGCATAGCTTGTATCTGGGACTATCCAGGTATTTTGGTTTGCTGCTGACAAAAAATAAGCTGAAAAAAGCTGGTTCATATTGCAGAGCTGGCACTACTTAAAGTGAAGAGTGTGCTGCTGGGAAGCTGTACTTGACATTTTTTGGTTTTTATTTCCCTGATGCATTGTATGATGCCAGGAAATTTACTGAAAACTAACAGATAAGCTTCTCTTGCAAGTCACAGGATATTCTTCACTTCCTCTAAAAACTGAATGTAAATAGGGATACTAAGATGTCCAAGGAACTTTTTAAATTGGTAATTGTGCCACTTCATGTCACTATAACAAAAAGCCATTTTCAAGTTGTTGTCTATTTCCTGAGATGTATCATGACACTTATCTAAAAAACTCCCCAAAGAAACCCACAAAAGCCCAACAAACCAAACAAAAAGACATCAAAATTAAAATTAGAATTTAAATATAACAGGTTATTCTGTTGCCTGATAATCTCAGGAAAGAGAAAAGAGGAAAGAAAAGTGTCTTCTGTCTTTATAAACCAATTCACTCTAGGAGTTCCCTGATTCACCATGAATTAAAAAACAGCTTCTGCCCATAAGTGACGGCTGTAAAAAGTTGTCTGAATTTGGGAAATACGCTTATTCCATAAAGGCCCCTTCTCTAGCCCAAAACTCATCCCTTCTCAGAGCACGTTCTTACCAACAAACCTGGGTTGGCTCCACAGCCACCCAACTATCCTTGTTTGGGACATCCACATTGGCCACCTCACATTCTGGGCTTCTACAGTGAGATAAAACTGTTTTCAGCTGGTTTCACTTCAAGACATCCAGTATGTTTTTGATAGAAATCACCATCTTTACTGCTATAAGTAGTTCTGTGAACAGTCATCTCTAGGTTCTGTGCAGGTCTGGCATTCGTATGGTTGGCCAAAGCTCCAGTGACATCAACAACAGCCAAATTCCATTTCTAGTCCGTGTTGTTCTCACCTTAAATCCTTACTAAAATTCTTAAAAATGTCTTCAAAGAGAGAATGTCACTTGCCTTGTCTTTTCTTTAACAGTATGAATAAATGAGGTTTTATTTCCCTCTTCATGTCCCCGCCTTATTTTTTAAAGTTTTATAATTTACAAGGAAAACTGGGGTAATGGAATAGAGTCAAACATATAGATTATTATAAAGATCAGACTTCTTAGACTGAGAACAAGAAAAAAGAAGCACTTGATGGTTACCACTCAAAAGTTATTAACAGCATTATGAGCAAATATATTATATATATCACTTACTAAGACAAAAATATAGATGTTTGTTTAAAAATGAGTTTTATTTGAATTTGGCTGAAGCTTTTTGAAAAGTGATATTTAAAAAAAACTAATTTGAAAATAGAAGAGCCAATATGTTTCTTTAAAAGGGGAAAATGTTCTCATTTTCATTTAGGAGGTCGATTATGCAGACAGGTTAATTTAGAAAGACAATTTATCAAACTCCTCAACATCTGGGCTGGAAATGAAAGGAGAAGAGAATTTCAGGAAGACAGATGCAGACTAATATTTGGGCTACTGTATTAGGATTTTTGGTATCTATATGCCACATCTTCAGGACAGTTATTCTCTGACAAATAGCAGTTAAAATAAATATCCTTGACATTTCAAGCGCATGGAAAATGTATTCTGTGGGTTGGATTCAGAAGAAGTGATAGCACATAAATCCAACCTGCAAAAATATCTCGGCCCTCATTTAGAATCAAAGAATGGCTTGGTTGAAAAGGACCTTAAAGATCATTTAGTTCCATCTAGTCCGGTTTAAGACTATCTATTACTATTACTCATGCTTACAGTCCAGGTGTAGGCAGCAGGAGTTATAGGTATGGTATTCAGGTTTGCAAAACATCAGCAGCGTTTCGTGTTGCTTTCCTTTGTGCTTCCAGAACATGCTCTGCTCTGGCTCACCAGCTGTCACTCGC
>QWTY01014396.1:0-33313 GCA_008033365.1 Pseudorectes ferrugineus
TCTTATCTCACAAAAGATAAAAGATGCGAACTAAACCCGCTACAATGGAATACAAGGAAGAAGCTCATTTTACAATGAGAGTGGTAAAACACTGGGAGGGTTGCCCAGAGAGGTGGTGGATGCCCCATCCCTGGAAACATCCAAGGTCAGGTTGGATGGGTCACTACATGACTTGATCCAGTTGAAGATGTCCCTTTAAAGGTCCCTTCCAACCCAAACCATTCCACCAGTCTATGATTCTATGATTTACCATGCCACATCCTTTTCCACCTGGCAGTTTGTGTTTTCATTAATGTCACTACTTTACAGGGAAATTGTATTTTTATATAAGCATTAATGTCTCAGTTTGCTAATATATTTCATGCAATAATAAGTGCAATTCATTCCCTTGATATGATAACACACACATCTTAACAGTTTTTTAAAGGAAGAAGTAAATTAGCATATGTGCCATGCTGAAATGGTTAACAAATAACCATAATGCTGCTTTGTCTATTTTGCATTTGCATTTCACTTGTGTTTTAATGGCACTGGCTTTTTAAACTTGTTTTTATGTAGATTTTAACTTCGGTCCCTTAATTGGAGGAACTGCTCTTTAGGGCTCACCTGTGCTGATAGAACAAGTTCATCACTTCATATACTTGAATAGCAGCATATTAGTTAAAACACCTCAGGATGACACTTGCTCTTTTTGCAGCTGTGTTGTTGACTGCTCTTCTGATGGTTGTTCTCTATAGCACAAGTCGTTCCTGCTGCCTAGACAGTTTTCCACATTTTTGAGTATTTGATTTTTTCTTTCAAAATTTACTACTTTGCACTTGCCTTTATTGAATTTCTTCTTATTGACTTTGGGCCATTTTTCCAATTTATCAAGACAATTTTGAGTTTGACTGCTTGTAAGTGCTTCCAGCATGGTGTCACCTAGAAGCTCTGTAAAGTGACTTCTCCATTCCATTATCTTAGTAGTCATTAATGAAAATATTGAATAGAACCGGACTTAGGACAGACCTCTTTGAGACCTCACTTTATATTTCACCTCAGTTTTGACAGGAAAGTATTTATCCACTCTTTAAGTAGGATATTTTGATCCGTAGTAAGAAAAAATGAGTCAGCAGAAAATATGAGCTTAAAGATTTGGTAGCTGTTAAGAGATTCACAAATTCCAGAGTAGAATAGCAGCATGTGGGAGAGAAATCAAATGCCCACAATTTATTGCTACAAATATGTCTTTTACGTGATTTAAGAAGGTTTATTCTTCAGTAGTACATGAAAAGTTTTATCATTGCAGTATTCTTGCTCAGAAAGATATATACTAGGTTTTAAAAGTTTGAAGAACTTGCTGGCTGCAAGGATGTGGAAAACACAAATTGGTTCAACTACCACCCCTATTAAAGTATGTATTGTCATATTTATGTTTTGTATTTCAGTATATGCACAGTACAATGCATCTACACAGGTATGTCAATATGTATTTATAGTACATATAGAATATATAAAGTTGAAAATTTGCATAATATATCTTGAAATTAAAAAAAAAAGAATTATCCAGTGAAAGAAATCCCTTGTTACACAGCAGGAAATGGGAATAATCCCATGAGTTCCCATACTCAAAGACCTCTTGACAGGGCAATGAATGTAAAGTGTTTAAACATCCTTTTTGATAATCACTAAGAGAGGATCATTTGAATATCCAGTTTATGTATTACTCTATGGATTATTATAGAGTTTCATCTCTTTTTTAGCAATTTTTAGCCAACTTTGAAAGTGCAACAGTATTTCCTTTACTGCTATGTTGTAGACAGGTATATATTATTCTCATTTTTTAAATGGAGAAATAAAAAAGAGTTTAAATTATTTGCTCTGATTGTATACTGAACTAGCTTTAGACGTTTGCGCTGAATTATTTAAAATTGATTTCAATCTGGTTCTTATGCCCATACTGAACAAATAGGTGCTTTCTAAGGGGCAACTTATTTTTTGGTCTTTCTTTCACACGTGTAGTCACATACATACTCACAATTAGTCCTTTCCTCCAGGAACTTACCTAACATACATGCTCTCAACTTCTTCTTGCCTCTTGAGACAGGTGCTACTCACAAAAAAAGGTCTTTGAATTCTTTCTGTCAATAGTGAATATGTGCAAGAGATTGATTAAGATAAAAGGGTTTTTCAACAAAATCAGACTTGCCTTTTATGAAGCAAAATTTTTGTCAAAGTAGAGAATCTACCTAATTTCTTTAATAGAACCCTAAAATCTTAACACTGGTATGTTTTTATTTTTTTCTTTTCCTCCTAGGTTTTGATAATTTGATGAATTTTAGGCAAATTCCAATCTATCAGTAATAACAATATTCAACTCTTTTTCAGGATTACAAAAGCAGGAGCACAGGGGCTTAATTAAAATTAAGCTCCATTAAAATAACTTTGCTGATTAACTGCATGATATTACACAGATTTTTTTTCCAGTTGAAAGAAGTGGCAAAAAAACCCCTTCATGTTGTAAAATGGAAAAACTAATGTTTGTAGTGAATTTTTTTTAACTGTAAAATTTATCTATGCAACTTTATATTTAAGATAACAGGATTGTTGTATGCCATCATCTTCTTGACAGTTTGTTTGCAATATTTTTGTACATTTTTCCTTATTTCAGAAAAGGTAGTCTTTGTTTTATGCTGCTATCTAAGCTATTTGAGTAACAGAATTTTGTTACTTTAGATGTTGTGTCACATGTTCCTGTAATCCATTGCTGCATTTAAAATTCTCTTAAGTATATGGCATAAAATGAATCAATCATTTGATTTACATAGTTATGCTTCCTTTTTTTTTGTACAATAGCTCTCTATAAAGCCACTCATCCACCCTTGAAACATAAGCCAAAAAAAACCCCAACTTCTATGGCAAATTTATGTGCAAGATCATCGAATCAACCATTTGTGATATCAACAATTGATTTCTATATAAACCATTTCCTTTAAGCTCATGTCCAGAAGAATATTTTATAGGCTAAGATTCTGCCCCTTTCACACCGGGTTTAAAAATGATGCAGCTACAAAAAAATCTAATTAGAGTGTCCTATAGTTATATGAATTCCATCATCTGAGCATTCTGTGTATCAAGACTTCTCAAGAGCTTTTTTTTCCTTTTCGATTATGATCTTTTTGCATTCTGTTGTAGTAACTCTATACGAAGTAGTATTACTTGACCTAGTGAGTAGTAATTTCTTTTTCCTCTAAATTGTCTTTTGCATTCTATTCAGCAGAACGATTCAATACTTGTCTTCGTATAAACTGCCAGATCTGCTTGATCAAAATAAACACAAAACATTGTCTTTAACTCTGTAACTCTCCCAGAGAATTACCAGTCCTTCTAGCAGTGTGGGATTTGGCCATCAATGTTTGTGTTTCTTCTAAAGAAAGCAGATTTAGTTGTCAGTTTTGATGATGAGTAACTTCTAGGTTTTCTATTATTTGTTTTGCTGGGATTACAGTGTTCTCAGTTCTGCTATTCTATCTGAAACTGAGTAGTGTATTATTGCTAATTTTGTCTGTCACCCAGCAAGAAGGGGACATCTCTCATCGTGACCATCATTGCTGGAGTTTTCTCTTCTGGTTCATGGATTATTATTTTAATTTCTTTAAGTTGTGCTGAAAGATGCATATTTGTGGTAATTTCTTTTGAATCCATCATTTGAAACTGCACCCCGAGTATTGGATGTCTTTGTGCTAACCATCCAACTTCTTGAAACAAGTCTTTAGAACAGATGTGGAGGACAAGATCCAAGATGTCTCTCTGCTGTAGTTCAAGACAGCACCTAATAAATCTCTGTGTGGTAGATGACTGAATACTGTGGAATAGCTATCAATAGCCTGCATTCTCTTAAAGAAAGTCATCAACACTGTAGGCCAGAAACTGCAGTTAATATATTTTTGCCACTTAAAAAGCTATGAAAAATGGTGGGTTTCTGCATTTGTATATCAATACACATTTCTTGTTAAATGGAAGAGAAAATGCTGTTTCCTATATCCTAGTTATCCTAGTTTCTTATCCAAGAACATGCAATAATGGCTGTAGCTCTTTTGTTAGAAAACATTCCAGGCTAAATGATTAAGTCCCAAATAGATATTTCCTTTGAAATGTTATTGTCTTCTAAATATACAGACAGGCCCCTGCTTGTAGTGTTTAATCCAGAGGCCAGTGACATAATAGAAAAACGGATTTGAATTAAGCTCATCAGTCCAAATAATTGTCTTAGTCATAGGATTAGAGACATGAGAGCAACTTTCATTTAAGTGTTGGCATAATGCTGTCACACTGAGTTAAATATTTGTGTGAAAGTAATTAAATAATGACTTAAGTCACTTATATCCCTGTTTTGAAACAGTTCATGATTGAATCTCTGTAAAAATTAAGTTGGAAGTTTTATGCTAACAGAATGAATACAGCTACTAAATCTGCTTTTGCTGTTTGGTTTTCCCAGTACTTGAAGGCTATTTGACTGTAAAAGAAAGGGTCTAGGTAAAACCCTAATAATCTGAAATCAATTTTTTTATTAATGTCTTTATCCTGAAAAAAAAAAAAAGGAGCACATGCATTACACAGATTCCCTTATGCTCCACTCCATTAGATTCTGTAGACAAAATTGCAGCAAAGTCCCTGGAAAGTTCTTGCGTTTTATGAAGTTCTATTGTTTTCATCCATATTTCTTGGTCAAAGAGAAAACTGGGAATGTATTATGAGAAAGTATTTTGACAATATTCTGTTGTATTGATGGTTTCAGCACTGCATTTTTCCAGAACTTCTGTCAAAGCACTGGGAAAAAAAAAAGTTCTATTACACGGGTTCTCCCTTTCACTTGAATATGAAGTATTTTGAGCAATACATCATGCAAAGGAAATCTACAACTACATTTTCTGTTTTTAAATATGATGTCACTGATACCTTAACATGAAGTGTACTGGCCACAGATATAATTATAGAAATGACAGGGAAAGACTAGAATGTAGAAAATGGAGATAACTACCCAAAATTGTCTGAATATAAATCCTAGTAAGTGTGGTACACTTTGTGGTACAAGATGTACAAAAGTTCAGTTTGGAACAATTTGAAATTTTTTTGTTCTTCCAGTTTTAGCCCACATATAATTAAAATTTCCCAAGCACTATCACCTGCAGGAAATTTCATTCAAATAGCGAAAAATTTGGCATAGAGCTTATCTTCTGACAGTTTTAAATGTAGAAATTTCTCTAAGTTTAGGGGATCACTCTTCATAACCTTGGTTCTGTCAAATACAAACATGTATTTATTTACAATTTCTCCTCGGACTTCACCATAGCCTACGCAAATTTGAAGGTACACAGTTATCTCTTCACCCCAAAACTACCAATAGTGTTTGTTTGTATACCTCACTTAGGATGTGGTAGAGAAAGTACACAGAATTTTTATGCTTTTTTCCTATCTGGTGTAACTCCTCTTTCCCTTTAAATGAACATAAAATTGAGGTAGATAACTGCTTAAATGATCACAAAAAGTAGTGGAACATGGTGCTTCGTGGATAAACTGAGATGGAATAAAATGTGTAATAGCTGTTTCCCTGACAGAGCCTTTGTTGCCTTAGGAGATGCAGCTCATCTTTGTTTCCCATTTACCCCTTCTCTGAAGTGTGATATGTTCTAGAAAGAGTAAATTTCAGCTTGCACAGTGATCAAAACACTATACGCTAGGTGAAGTATAATATGTAGAAGTGGCTTAATTGCTGAAAGCTGTTCAACCTCTCAGGCTGTCAAAATGCCCTTTGTAGAATATGGTGAGGTTTGGATGGTTTTACAGCACGTTAAATACAAAGTTATATTTTAAGATGTATGCCAGGGCCAGCATTAGACCTTCTTGTCTTCAAAAGCCATGTCAAAGTTCTCATTAACTGATAGTGGATGATTAGGGAATAACATAGGAGACTCAGAGTCAACTCCCCTATGCCGTCTATATGTTCCCCATCACCCTGCTGTCCTCAGTTAATTTTACATGAGAGATGAGGTCAATATGTATACATGAAGTAACAGCTGAAACTTTGAAATTCTGGTGTCTTTTGTTGGTTCGTGTCACAACCTGAGTGTTATTTAAACATCTATTTTTTCACGTTTAATACCGGGTAATACTCTAGAGGCCTCTATAAAACAGCTAATGTTCCCTTTGGCATCGAAATCCACTTACCTTAACTGACTTCTGTTATACTTCAACCTGATTCTCAGAGTCACAATGGTAATATTCATTTTAATGTCCCAATAGACTCTTAGTATTCATCAAATATTTGATTTACATTTCTAATAAGGCTTATGGAATGCAGAGACATGAAACCCATACTCTGCCATGATTCTAACTACTGTCTCTTTCATTAACACTGCGAATTATTTCTCCAAAATAATTAAAATCTGTAATTGAATATACTAGAATAATTTTGGAAAATTAGTTTAATTATTCTAGTGCTTCTATTTGGAAAGATCACATAATTTATAATGAGAGAATAGGCAAATATGAATTTACTCTCACAGAGTCTCCTTTTGTTTATACTTACCTTTAAAGAAAACATATGTACTTGAAATGCTTGCTAAACAACACAGTTACAATGTAGATGCTTTGCACTCCAGAATTCTACTGGAAAAAAGTCAGTCTCAGAATTATTTCAACACTTAATAGGCGTATTTTCCCCTTCAGGAATTTGGGGTTTTTTTCTATATGCATCCTGTAACATAAAAAGTATTCTTTACCTGAGCTGACTGTTGCATTTAATATCAGCCTCCCAGTACCTGAAGGGAGCCTATAAGAAAGATGGAGAGTCTATTTGCAAGGACAAGAAATGACAGGACAAAGGGGAATGGTTTTAAACTGAGAGTAGGTTTAGATTGGATATTAGGAAGAAATTATTTGCTGGGTGGGTGGTGAGGCACTGGCACAGGCTGTCCAGAGCTGTGGATGCCCCAGCCCAGGAAGTGTGCAAGGCCAGGCTGGATGGGGCTCTGAACAACCTGGTCTAGTGGAAGGTGTCCCTGCCCACGGCAGGAGTTGGAACTCAATGATCTTTAAGGTCCCTTATAACCCAAACCATTCAGTGATTCTGTGATTTAGGCACAGTAAAACTGAATACAAAAATGAAGCATATATTCTAGATGAAGAATTACTTATACACCAGAAATCACTACCCTATGTATACAGGGGATGAATTGGAAAGGCTAAAAATTCCTGGAATATCCACACTTTTCCAAGTATACTGCTGTTGTATAGGCAACTGCAAAACCTTGTTAGGGTTCATTGGTGGCTTCCTGGGCAAGAAAGTAAGGGAAGTAAGGAAGTTTGTGGTTCATCTGAGGCATTACCACAAGGTCTGAAAATTGGCCATAAACTTCTGGACAGCATTTTCCAGCTGCTGCTGCTACATACTGAGTTGTGGGAGTGAATGACATTTTGACCATTATAAACATATTGAAGAGAACAGAAAAAATATGCTAAAAGAAGACCTGAACTAGAAAATTTGTAGGAAAGAGAACTGGATTGAAGGATTCCTGGTTGCTCAGATTTCCCACTGCCCCAAGAATCCCAGTAGGTTCTTTGCCAAGATGCCAGAAGTTTTGTGGCTAGGGACCTGATCCCAGCAATGGTTATATCTAAATTCTCTGAGTTATTGGACTGATGTGGTGTGGGTAAGCACAGGGCGCCTCTCATTCACAACCAGCACTGACTGCTGGGGTTTTTTCAGTGTGGGTTATAGCAGTAGTTTGGACTTGTAAAATTTTAAATGTCTTGTGTGTGTTACTTTAGGGGCTGCTCTTGTTGCGTGATGGAATTTAGTTTGTAGCACTGCAGGGTTAGCTCTTCAACCAGGACAATACCACCGTGTCAGCACACATGTGGAACCTGGACTAATTAGACTTGCTTGGAGACATTGCTAATTAGTCCAGACTTAACACGAATCTCATCATGTTTCTGGAAGCTGAGCTGGTAATGCTGCATGATATATGTCAGCCTACTAATTCATTCAGAGGTCTCTGTGGGCTCTCTGAGCAGACTGAGTCATCAGCTACGCCCTCAGCTGGCTCTCTTTTTGGGAGACCTTACGGCACAGAAGCTCTTAGGCTTTCACCAGCTTTAACCTCAAAGGACTGACAAAGGTGTCCAACACATTTTCCTTATTCTAAATTTTTTTCCCATGCTCAGTCTGCCAAGTTTTCTGTTTTTTAGTTCTTGTCAGTTTGCTCATCCAGGCTCCTGAGCTTTTTGTTCTTCTCCATCTTGCTGGCTCTGGCAGGTGGATCTTCACTGTCAGAGTCCTCTTTCCAGTCCTGACAGGGCCCCAGGCTCTGTGCAGGGTGCAGGGGACATTATTCATTACTGCTCCCACCTTTCACACTCCGGGGCAATGCTGAGGTCTGACTGCCGAACCCCACAGCTGCCACGGGTGTCCTCTACAGCATCCTTCACCAACCACGTATCAGGAAAAGTGGGAACAGATCTTTTTGTCTAAAGGCAATTATTTCCTGCAGCAGTGATACAAGAAGAAAGGGGTAGAATCTGTTTGATTCCACCTCATTTCAGTCTGTTTCAAATCAACGGCTGGTATTTTGTCACCTAGCTGTGCTTAGTTTCATATTTGGCTCCTGGAAACTGTATGAAGATGTTGCAGAGTGCGGCTCAGGAGGGACAAATAAAAGCCGTGTGAGGGCAAGATGGAGTGCATGGCAGAAGAGGAATGGTAGACTATTTCCCTGTATTCTTCCCTCCAAGCAAACAATGTTAAGTGGTTGAATTGCTTAGTAAATGTTATTCTTTTCGTCTGGTCTAAATCCATACATTTTACCAAAGTGAATAGTGATTATTAATAATAAGTGAGATTTTAATAGGTCTTATAAAAATAATGTTCCATGTAAAGATTGCTGACTTAACCCCAAAAGAACTATTACAACAGCTGTGTATAATCACTTTTTTCTGAAATACTAGGGTTCGGACAGCTGGGGCTGCATGTGTGCATGGGGGGCAGAAAATAGCTTTTATTGTTGTCCTATTATTTCAAAAAAGGAGATTATTGAGTAACCTGAGAACTCTTGGAGTTGTTTAGCACTTTCCCTATTCATGCCAGACAGAATCACACATTTACTGCTAATGAGCAGAATGCAGCTTTATGACTTTGTCTGAATATTTTCCCTGAGATGACTTCCTTTACCACTAAAATCATTGGCAGGGCCCCTCCTGTTGGTTTTAATGAGGAAGAATTGGACCTTTAATAAGCATCATGGTCACGTAAGCTTGGGGTTTGTTTTTTTAGCATCGTGCTTTTTAAGTGTTTTTAGTTACTGCCTGCAGTGTATACAGCTGTGAACTTGGATAATAAATAAGGATTATTTCTATGAAGAAACCTTTGGCAGCAATTTTTGCTTTGCTGAGGTAAGCTGTTAGTCATCTGCCACCAAAGGGTAATCAGCTAGATTTTAAATATTGCTGTGTCTTTCTACTTTTACTGTATTTTTGATTAGTCAATAAATACGTGTTCAGTCTCTTTCCAAAGCCCAGCAATCAGTGTAGACGCAAGATACTTTGCTGAAAAGGAACAAACCAGCACCAGCTAATTGTAAAGCTTTTGCTTGTTCTAAGAGAAGGTCGAGCTCACTTGGAAATTAGTGGAAGGTGGTAAAGCTTCATTTTAAAAACATCACAGCCAAAAAGTGGTGTTGACAGGTGGTAAAGTACATTCTCGAGACTGAATAAACTTATTCACTGATGGTAGAAGTGAAGCCAGAGAAACTGCACTCCCTGATATGACGGGTGAATTTGAGCTTGGGCACCCTGCAGGCAAACACATTTCAGATTCAAGAGCCTAAATTTAGGCCTTTAAACCCATGTTTTGGAACATGGCAGATTTTTAAAAGAGCTTAGTATGGAGTCAAGGAGAATGTCTTGTATAATAAAATAAATATAGAGATAAGAGAGGAATCATGGTTTTCTATTCTTGCTTTTTGATGAAATAATTCAGATCCAAACACCCTTGCCAACCTAACTTTCCCTCCTGAATTCCCAAACAAAAAGTGCTGTAAAAGTCTAAGAAGTTGTAACAAAATGTACTGTGTAATGGAATTTTTTGGCATATTGAGTAAATAAAAATGGCAATGGCCTGACATAGTTAGGAACCAATAGATATATCCCGGCTTCGAGGTAAAGGGTAAGGAAATTAGCTGTTTGGGTTCTTACTTACCCTGCAAAAAAGAGAGTTATTAGTTGCATTACAGGCAAACTGGGTGTGAGCTGTATTCAGTCATTGGATATATTGCAACAATACACCAAATAAAAAGCAGTGGTTTAGCCATATCTAAAGAAACTCTCCTGATAAATAAGGAACATGGTGCATCAGCAGGTATTTTTCAGCATCTCTGCTATTTTTTGCCTCTGATATGGATGCAGAGAAAGACGTGTGCATTATGCATCTGCATAATGACTTCTGGTTCAAATTTGGTTTGAATAAACCCCTACTTGGTATTTTCGCTTGTAAAGCCTTTAGCTGATAGCAAGGGATTGGGTTGCATAAAATTTCTTCATCTCAATAAAGCAGTCCTTGCTCTAAAAGACTTCATTCCTTGGAGTAATCAAGATCTTATTTGTTATCATGTAGCAAAGTCTTTCTCTTTTCCACCCATCTCAGTAAGAGGAATTTTCAGTTAGAAGGTAAATAGATAACATAAAAACTGCTGTTATACAAAATAATCAGATTTGACTGTACATTTCTGAAAGATACAAAACTGTGAGCACTTTCAGGCCCACTGATAGAGCTGTCAAGAGAAACTGCTTGAGTATTCTGCTTCCCAGGTGTCAGTCAGGTTTGTAATGTAGGAATGCATGATTTTCCACTGCTGTATCTTCAACAGTGCATCAGCATGTATGTCCTACAACATGCCAAAGGATAGAACTGAAGGTTTCAATTAGATCACAAGTTTTCCTTTTTGCCTCATTTTGGTTTTTTTTTCAGACTATGCCAGTTTTTAGGAGAAAGCTGTCCTTCAGCTCTTTGGGCTCTATTCAGTCATTGGCTATATTTCAACACTACATCAAATGAATTGTGCAATCTGAGCACAGAAGACAAATTTATTGTGTACTACATTGTTCATTCTGCATACCCCCATTTGTTCCTTACCTTTGGGATGTAGTAGTGCCTTAGAGGACTCTGCTAGTTAATGGTAGGTCAAACTGTGAATTTGAGAACTTTTTCAAAAAAAGGAAAGTAAAAGAACCATCCTAAAATTAAGAGGCATTGCAGAGAATCTAGCAACATGAGTAACTGTGACACATGGCAATAGTCTGAGGAAAACTGAAGCACCTACGAAGCTGGAAAATGTGTTGCAGCCAGCCAGTGCTGAGCTGCCATGGATGGCAGAAGAATACACAAATGGATTAGTTTGCAGTCAGGTCTGGGAAGCAGGGCACAAAAACAGAACTGTGAAGCCTTGGGAATTATGCCCAACTCTGCCACAGTCTTACTGGGCATCCTGAATAGTTGTTTCATATTTTTGTTTCTTTCCAACACTCAATTTTGACTATTCCTGTCCTGATGTTATAACATGGATGTTGATGGGAAATCAGGCTTTGGACTGTAAATCCCCTTGGGCAGAGCATCATCCTTTGTGCCTGTACAGTGCCTGGCACAACAGAGCTGGTATCTCTGTAGGGGACTGAAGGCATTACTGTAATAAAAGTATCAATATTTTAATCATCTGCCTTATTTCATCCTTTATCTCGTGATTATTTAGAGTAATTTGGACATTTGTTTCCTTTGCACATTTAAAATGGTCCCAGGGAGACTTCAGTGGATTGAGGTTCAGGGATCATGTGGACCTGATTATTCAAATTCCCTGCACCTGTGGGGGTTTCTTTTGATATTGCATGTTTCAAACTGAATGCTTGCTAAATACAATGAATTTAAAATATGGAAAAAATGAATTAAATGAAAACATTAGAACTGCATCTAAGTTTGTAATCAGCACGATGTGGGGGATGGAAATGAACGTGGAACCCAGCTGAACAGTGTGTTGGCATAAGAACTCTTGACTTACAGCTGTTCCTTTGTTCTTTTTTGTTAGTTTTACAGCATTTTTTTTCCAGAAAACCTTACTTTGCATGAAAGACAAATTCATATGAGAAGATTGTTTAGCTTTGTGCATCATAATTTAAACAGAGTGAATTGAAATCTGTTAAAGTTGCACAGGATTCTGATGGAGTGGGCAGTTTAGGCTAATAGGTAATTTCTGTCCAAAATTAAAAACTAGTATTTTCTGAAATGTAAAAATCAGCTTAGACAGAAATATTCTCATTGTCTAGTAAGGCTAACAGGTCTTCAAAAACAGAATTACTGAGATAAAAGAAGAAAATAAAAATCCATTACAAAAACTGTGCATGGACATTGCCTGTAAATAGCTTTTCTACCCATTGTGAAAGAACGAGACAGAAGGGTAAGAGTGAAGGGCTCTGTCTGGTGAGCATTCCCACTCTGCTGCAGGTAATTCTGAGGTCCTCATTCAGGCTTGGTTTAAACTGTTAATTTTTCCACAGAGTAACTCATGAGGAAGCCCATCAACCACTTTTTCCTGTGAGAGCACTTCTCTTGTGAGAGAGAATAATTCAGGTTGGAAGGAACCCCAGGATCCTGGTTCCACCTGCTACTGAATAAAGGCTGAACTGTGAAGTCACATCAGGTTGCTCTGCATTTAATTCAGTATGATCCTGAAAAGCTGCAGAGATGGGAGATCCACAACCTTCCTGGGCAGGCTTTTCCTCTCCTTGACTGCTTTCGTGGAGTAAGTTTTCCCTTTTGCAGTTAATAT
Source organism: Pseudorectes ferrugineus (assembly GCA_008033365.1). Taxonomy (NCBI): domain Eukaryota; kingdom Metazoa; phylum Chordata; class Aves; order Passeriformes; genus Pseudorectes; species Pseudorectes ferrugineus. The sequence goes on from QWTY01014396.1 coordinate 12,852, forward strand.
GCTTTGTTTTGGTTGTGTGGGTTTTTTTGTTTTTTCTTGTGTGTGTGTGTTTGTTGTTGTTCGGTTTTGATTGGTTGGTTGGTTGATTGGTTGCTTTTTGGGTTTTTGAGTTTTTCTTTTGCCTGGAACATGGAATTTCAGGAAAGGGACTAGGGAGAAGAGGCATTTGGTTTCTGGTCCATGCTGTACCCACTGTTATTATGCATTTCATGCTAAATAGTCACTGCATAAAGTACGTGAACAGAAACATAACCCAGGATTCTTGTCACTCACACGAGCATCCTGTTTACTGCATTAAAAAGTCATATCATGGTGCTGGATTTTGTTTTTTTCCACAGGTTCATCTAATGAAACTTGAATACATTTTGCTGAGGTTGTCCGGCTTAAACAGGAAAGGTATCATATCCTGTATAGCCAGGTGTTGAGAGATCTATTCAAACAGATGGACCTTGAGCCTCCTCCCTCCAAGGTGGTTTAGCCAATGCTTTAGCATCAGTGCTTTGATCACTTTCCTGTTCCAGGACAGTGAGCGCTTTCACTAACCCCTCTCCTGGACATGGGTGAAAGTGCCCTGTTCGTAGCTACTGTCAGCTCCCCGCTCACCGAACAGCCACTGGCTGCATCCACCACAAGGCAGGTTTATTCCCTGCCCGGACTGTGATTGACTTCAGCTATAAATACTTAAGTCAGCCTTCATTAGCTTTAATGGAAATGGTGTTAGGTGAACAGTAGAAGAGTTTTTCCCACCAACATCTGCCTCCAGGTTCTCCAATTCGCAAGGAAATTAGAAACACAGTGACAAAAATTTATCTGATTTCTCAGGTTATTATTTTTCTTTTTTCCTTCCCACCCTTTTTGATTGCTTCTTCTTTTGTTGCAGATTGTAGCATGCAAGAGGCAGAACTGTTCAGGCTGAGGGGTTGTCTCATGGTTCAGGTGGCCAAATGCCACTGTGAGGGACTGAGCTCCTCTCCTGCCTTCACCACCATGTTCTTAATGAGATCATCTGCAGATTTCTTCAACCAGAGTTTTCACTAATTTTTTTACAGATATTTCCTGTTTATGGACATGCTAAAAGCTCATGTGTAAAGTACAAGTGAATAGGGGCTGTATTTTAAATGTGTCCACTGCTGCATGAATTACAACTTAGTTGTATCAAAGCAGGCACCCAAATTACTGAATATTTAGCAAAGTGGCCTTCATCTCTCTGTGCTTCAATTATATGATTTCTTAGAGGTGTTGGGAGGATAGATTAATTATTGTGAGAGCTGAGAGCACCACAAAAAAAAAAAGCTGAGAAAACCACAAAAAAGCCTATGGAGAAATTGGTAATTTTGTATTCAGTGCAGGGTTTTGATGATGTGTGCTAAATAAGGTCTGGAATCAAACATAGAATGATGGAGATAAAAAGAAAAACTGAATAGTTCCCCATTCAGTTGGTGTCCATTTTATGCACTGAGTCCTGTAAGGGAGAAAAATGCAACATTCATTCTCATATTTTATAACTTTTGAGTTCTTGAATCTGCAAATTTAATATTTGAGTAGCATGAGATTAGAGAAAATGTACACCAGAAACAGCACAAAAGAGTACTCTTCCATGAGGACATCTCCCAGGTTTCATTTAAGCGAGATATAAGAGTTTGTGAAAATTTTTATGTACAAAGATCTTTGGTTATTGTTGTTGTTAGTGCCGGAAATGAAGCTTCTTGTTATCAGTAAACTTCCCAGCAGCTCCTAGCCAAGAGGCTCCCACGTTTCCTTGTCCAGCAACACGGTGCTGTGTGCAGCAAGTACGCCTGGGGGTAGCAAATGAACTTGGAGTTCTCATATTCCTGAGCTGACATGATGGGGCTGCCTTTGTGTGAAATTGAATTGAAGGGTGGGATTCAGATACATGGGAGCTTAATTTTTAAGCTTTGTGATTAGAGGTGCAGTCTTTACTGCCCTCACCTGTACTCCTAACTATTTAAGTCCCCTCTGTGAATCTCAGTCCTCTCTGGAATCAAAAGGCAAAGCAAGCCTCAGTTTTTAATTTCTGCCTGTCAGTCACTCGAGCAGAATTGATGACCCATTCGCAGGGATTACTAAAGCTACACAGGCAGGAACCCATTTGACAGGTAAAGGATAACTCCCTTTTTCTTGGTACCTTCGTGGCTGTAATTAACATTTCTGTTTTGTTCTAATTATAGTTTTTGTATCTTAGCCATTATGCTAATGGTGTTGTTCAGTAGTATGTGAGATTGCATTCATTATCACTGGTGAATTAAACCTTTATTAAAGAAAAATTCCCCCAGGCCTCATTCTGAAGTTAAGTAATTATTCATTTGGTTTTATCCTGGCAATTAGCTTATATACTGTAGCACTCATGATTGGGTTTCTATACCTCCCCAGATGAGATTAACCCACCATAGTAAATAAATACATAACGGTGCCTAACACGTTGTTTCAAGTGCACTATTATATAGAAAAAACCCCAAAAACCTCAAAAAACCCCAACTCCAAAAAGATTCATTGTTCAGTAGAAGAGTCTTGAGCTCCCGGCAGACTGTACAGGCAGAAGGAGATTGTGCTGGACAGTTGGGGCTCTGTGGAGCAACAGTAATAACAAACGAGTTTATGAAGCCCTCCAACAGAGCAGTTAATTCTTTCTTCAATTGCAATGACTTCCTTGGTCAATATGCTTCATATCTGAGATATGCACTGTGCTCAGCCACACTCACAGAGTAAATCAAGCCTTCGGAGAGCCTCCAGACATACATAAATTTCCTGGGTGATGTAGGCTAGCTCTCAGTCATGAGAGGGGAAAAAATGTCAAGGAAAACCTTATTTGCCCTCCCCTACACACTCGCAGTTTGTGAATGCCTCACAAACGCTTGGATTCAACAATTCTTCCTTGAAGAAAGATGAGGTTTTATGTCTGTTTTTCTACTGGAACATGGAGGCATGGGAAAATTAGAGATTTACCAAGTCACACAAGAAATCGTCAATAGAAACAGATTCTGACTGTGGTTTCCCTGTGGCCTAATCAGATGTTTAACTGTGTTAACAGGTTTTTTTCTCTCATATCTCTTTTTAGCACACATTCAGTTTACAAATCTCTCACAAAATGTGACAAACGCATTTGAAGTCTCTTTTCACCGATGCAATTCATCTTATACTTCTCTGTGGAGAGGGGGAACCATTGTCCTGCCTTTAATCACAGCTACAGTTTTCAGAAGTATTTTTAAATGGAAACAACCTAAAGGCATTAAAAGAATCAATCAAGCATCCTTGATTCCATACAAGACTTCAGTGACGCCTCATATATAATCATTGCAGAAGGTGAAACCTAACGTGCTACCACAGCCAAAACATTAATCAAGTACCTGAGAGTTTTGCCTCAAGAAGTAATTTAGGATTTGACCTTGAATTTGGGTAGCTATTATATATGAAATGCAGGCATTACCTCCACTGTGTTGTGAACCCAGCAATTTGCACAGATAGGAAAAAATTAGTATACATTGATTTTTGATAAGCATCATTTAATCTCTTGTATATTCTGGCAATATCTACCATATACCCACAGGATCTAGGAACAACCTTAAACATCTCCACTTTCAATTCCAAATGCAAGCTGCATGTCATTAACCTTGCCTCAATATCAAACATGTGAAGCACAGCAGAAATAAAATAAATAAATGAAAAATAATTTTGAAAGCTGCCACATAATTTTCCCATTGGGAAAAAATACTGAGAGAAAGAAAAGGGGAAACAAAATGCTTGTCCTGTCCTCTAATGCATGTCATGAAAGTATTTGACTTCAGATTCTCAGAGATTATCTGCCTCACCTGCACTGCTATCAATGGAAGTTGCATACCTAAATATATTTGAGTTTCTGGGCTTCAGTTCCATGCAGCTGAAGGTAGAATGAAAGTCTGAATAGAATTCAAGGTCATTAGTAAATCTTACTAAATCATGTATTATATGTGGACTTATAGATCACATAAGCCAACACAATATTGCTAACTGTGGGTGTTATCCCACCCCATGGGATAATAAAGAGGTTGCTTGATTAATATTCATAAGGTGTTTTAAAATAATAAAGTGATCTATAAGTGACAAACATTATTGCACTGTACCATATCTCCTGACTCCAGTCGGTCTGAGTTGTGTCCCGCAAGCCTCCCACACAGAAATTGTTCTCCTTGGAATGTGCTTTTCAGCCCTCTGCATCCATTGAGGGCTCGGTGGCAGCATGGTACAATGATCAGGGACGTTCCAATTCCAGACTGCTCCTAACCATGCTGTGGAGCAGCAATTACATCACTATGGAGAGAAAGCTCTCATCAATAAAAAGAAAATTGCAGATATGACCTGTTGTTCAGTTCAGTAGTGTTAACTGCTGTTCAGGAGTAAAGGGAGGAGTAAACAGGTTTCAGCTGAAAAATCATCCTGTCACATTGCATTAGGAAGGTTTCCACGTTTAATCATGTGTCAGGTATTTTGCAGCAAAGCTTTGCTGCTTACAAGAAAATCTATTTTTATTTCCCCAACAGCAGAGGAAATCAGGCTTGGGTTTTATTCCTCCTGCATTATTAGAAATCATGCTTTCATGGTAATGAAAATCATGAAGACCAAATTCTTTTTTCATTGGTATCTATTCAGGTAAAATGCTGCTGTTGGGGTGCCAATAGATAATGCATGTCCCTCAGGACATCCATTGCAGTTGTGCAAGAAAGAACGTGGTATCTTCCATATCTAAATTATCCACAATATTACAGACCTTTCAATCATGGCCCCTCAGAGAAGATGGAAAACAAAAGACAGGAAGAGAACTAAACCTCCAGAATTTTCCACTACTCTGACTCTTTTCTGTTGACTCTTGAAGTCCCTTGAATAAGATACCTAAACCTGCATTCTTGATTGAAGAGAATAATTAGGAGAAAAAGTGCCACAAGTGACGTTCACCTACCCTTCGATGGGACATCAGACCAGCTGAGGAAGGCACTGAGCTGCTAGGTAGAACCTACCAATATGCTGATTCTGTTTCCAGACAATTTTGCCTTCATTAGCTGCTGTACATGCTTCTACTATACCAGATTTAGTTTTGCAATCTTATTTAGTTAGGAAGGCTGATTGTTTTTCATTTTTGCATAGGGGAAAAAAAGTGCTCCTGTTTATTCTTTTGAAAGTCACTTTCTTATTGAAATGCTGAATTTCCGTTATCATAACTGTACTCAGTGTAAACAGGAAACATTTGCACTTTAAATCAGGCTATCATATAAAAGTAGAAGGTATTTCAGTGGGAGAATTTTGGAGATGGTACTAGGAAATCGTGACAGGAATGAGGGGAGTTTGGTTTGAGCAGTTTATTGCTTCTGGTAGACACCGCAATGGTGAAACTTGTGCAAAATATTTGAAATCGTTATTATAATTGAAGAACTGTAAAAACCATATCCAGCTGGAGAGAAAATAAATTCTAAAGATGCTCAAAAGTTGCTGATTTCATTTGTTGGTGAGCAGCATATTTCTCTTAGAGGGCTTTGTGTGTTTAAGCGTTCAAATATATCAGCCTTGCATTAGAGCGATGTCTAATGAAGTTGGAAAATGGTGCAGCTCCAGATTGTTCTCTGCTCTGCATCACTGTCTTCCCTGGTGATCATCACAACATATACAATAATAGCAACAGTCTTTAATTTTAAATTAGCAGAAAAAAAATCTTGCCAAAAGGAGATAATGTTGATTTTCTGTTGGGCTTCAAGTCCTTGAAGTGGCAAACTGAAATGATTATTACAGAGGATGATTAGGAAAACAGGCCTTGCTTTACAGGGACAGGTCCCCAGTGCTGTTGCCTTAATGAAATCTGATCATCTTGAGGAAAACTCCCAGATTTTCCAGTAAGGAGGTGCTAAGAATATATTTATTAATGGTCTTTAGAAATATGTTAACTTCACATTTTATATACCATTACCTCATTCACATCTCAATCACACCAACTCTCCGAACTATTCAGAAAATAAATGTTAGCCCATTAGTTATTTTCACAATTCTTATACTTCCTAGGTAGGGAATTCCCAAAATTTCAAATTCAGGAGTGTTTTCATCTGTAATATATAGCAGTTTTTAAAAGAAAAATTAGTAAAACTATCCATTTCAAGAGTATTCCAGAATTTATCTATGACAGAAAAATTCAGGACTCCAAGTTCATTTTGGTGTTAGAACCCTTTCAGGAAGATGGCCCTTATCTGTAGTAATCTTGAAACTATTTGTTGGCCACTTTAAGTCAGGGTTATTTATTCTGCAGGATACCAAATCTGCTATGAACATTTAGGGCAAAAGTGATAATAGTCAAATATTCCTTTGAAATTTCCTTTGCAAATAGAGTAAAAGTCAGGATACACTCAGATTCTGCTGTTTTAACTCTTGAGGGATGTTGGCTTGAGAGGTCACCATTATAATATGCTTTAGAAAACCCATTTCACCTCCATTTGGCTCTGTCTCTTACGTTTCTAGACAAACATCCATGCCTTTACTCTGATTGCAAATGGGAAGAGAGAAAAATTTTAGTAAATTATCAACAATAATTTTTATAAAATTTGAAAGGTGCTTCAGATTTCTGCTGATATCTGAGAGCTAATGTGCAAGTAGAGATCTCAACATGCTGTGCATATGAGCAGAAGGGCCTGTTTTTATTCCTGGCTGGTACCTGTTCTTTTCCAGATTCCCTTAAAAGCAACTGGGCAGAAATTTTCCCATTCCTATGTCTTACTGAAGCGCATTTGAATTCCATTGTAATAATGACCAAATTAAGCTTTTCCATATTGACGCTGGGAATGGATTTCCTGAAGAAACAGAGATAAAAATAGTTTCATATCTGCACAAACTTTTGCTTACCCTCTCCACAGTCAGGTGAAATAAGACCTCAGAAAGTTCAGAACCAGGAACACAAAACCAGCAAATGGCTTTACTACAGTGCAAGTGTTTAGCAATGTTAAAATATTTTAAAAAACTTTTTTGTTATATTATTTCAGGAGGTTGCAGGGTCAAAAAGAGAATTTTCAGCAGGTTGGAATATCAAGATGTATTTTTAAAATCCCTTTGACATATTAGTGTTTTTATTGCACACAGCACGGTAATGGCTTGCTGCCAGTCAGACACATTCTGCTTGCTTTATTTACACATTGAGGTCAATGAAATTCTGAAGTAGGATTACTCATTTGTGCCTAACAAATTTAGATTTGCCAGTGAAATGACCTCTGGCTGTCAGCAGGATTGTCTTAAACCAAAGATCCTGAGTCTGTGCTACGCGAGTTACAGGGATTAGGAGTACAATGGTGATGAAAACGTCTTTGGTAGATCTTCAAACACCTCAGTTTGTTTAAAGAGTATGGGTTATTATGAAAAAATGACATTATAGCAGCGGTATTGCCTACAGCATGTAATGTTGCTGATGAGATTTTAATGTCCTTCTTTCCATTTCTTGAATCCCAGCTCGAGGTTATGAGCGGTCAAGCATCTTGCATTGCCTGACTGTGGCTCCAAGCTCCAAGCTTGGAGTCACTTCGGATCCTTTTGTGATTCTTGTCTGTTTCTTTTCTACTTTTGTTCCAAGATTAGTCAACATACAATAGGAAACACAAATTTTAGGTCACTTTTCTAATTCCCAGTCTCGGGTTTGGTAGTTCCCTTACATGTGGGTTAGATGTTAGGAACCCAAGAGAACTCAGTGTATTTTTTTTCTGCATACCATAAAGGTTTTCTTTTCACTGTTTACCCATGCAAGGTAAATTACTTCCCTTTCAGAGCTGGGTTAACATAAAATGTATATTAGCCTGAAAGAGAGAAATTACTTAATGCAATTCTATATCCACAGTCTTTGTCATACTCAGAGGCTTGCTATTTACCCATCCAATTGTATAACCAATTGTTCCCATGATCCTCGGCATTTAAGAATAATGTTTCCATGGTAATCTCAGATTCTGTAAATGCTTATCATTCTCTAAATGGATAGCTTTAAATAAATAAGTCATCAGTTATCTAGTAGCCAGAATACTCTTTATTGGCTTAAAAAGCTGAAATACACCTCTCTTGTAAAAAGAGACCAGTTTGTTCAGCCGTAATAAGTTCACAATCTGCAGAATCATGACCCTACTGATAGTGTTAACAAAAGCTTGCTCCTTAATTATCTGCCATGCATTCAGCTGCTGTTTCCCTCCTAAACTCAATTATAATTCTAATAGCAGCTGTGCTGCCATTGTTTCTTGCAATTCATTTTGAGGAACTTTGATTGGATGTCATTGGTCTTTTTGACTAAATGTGCAAGGTTCAAAGTATCCACTGCCACTAATAGCCCTCATCTCATCTCAAGATTATACTAATTATTTACATAATTATATATTATACATTATAGAGCTATTATGTATTATTTCTAAATGATAGTTCTCCATCAAAGATGTTGAACAAAAGAATATATATATAGTTTTATTGTCCTTACACATATTTCAGTGTTGATGGAGATATGCTTATGATTACTCTCTGTTTCTGTGTTAGCCAACAATTGAAGTATCCTTCCAAATTTATTAGAGCATTCGGGAGTCTCTACTGCTTTCAATTTTGACTCCTCATTTATTATTTCTTCTGTACATCTATGTCAGTTCACTTGATGTGATAAGCAATTACTTTTACAGGAATAAAAATATCCTCATATGTCCTTCAAGTTTTGAGGTCTTATTATATGATAAATCTGAGTTTGATGCAATAATTGCAACAGCTAGTGGAAATACACTTCATAATTACCACTTACGTAATTGTAAAAAGCCAGCACATCTCTAGTGTAATATAAGAGTTTATATGATGGAATATTTCAGCTCATTTATACAAAAGGAGACAAAAATAAATTAAGAAATTGCTGCAGATATTGGATTTTGGATTGGATTCCATGTGTAGAGCTAGGTCTATTGACTTGATATCACTACTACAAATATAACTTTATTTCAGGATAACTCATATATGTCAAGGAAAATAAAGAAGTAAGAAACTGAAAAGTTGGTTATCTTAAGACCAGGCTATCTCTTTAAATACAGAACAGAATTTACTTGGTGTTTATAGATGAAATGAAGCGACTTGAAGTGACAGTTTTATTCTGAGGACTCTGGAATCCTGAAGCTGGGTTTGAGCATATCTACCAGAAAGGCAAGACCATGAATGCTGCCTTCTTATCAAGGAATATGATCAAGGTCACCTACATTTATGTGGGGCAGCAAATGGCTTGTTGCCTGCCAAAAACTCCAGACTCAGTGCATTAAATCATGAGGGCACTTTTGTTTGTATGTTCTTTGATATCTAATATTTGAAATGCCACCAAAAAAACCCCACCAACAAGTCTGCAAAGCATTAAAAGAACTCTGTTGGAGTTGAAAAGGCAAGTGATCGGTAGTTTGCATATCAGCTGCACTACAAATGCAAATTGGCTTCTATGTATATACACAGAGTAATGGTCTTCAGTTGCACAATCATGTGTATCTTTCTGAGAAATTGCTGCCCCATCCAGTACAAGAGATTCAGAGTTTGCAGTGAAAGAGATTGCAGCCAGGACTCCTCCATTTTGCTGCAGAAGCTGGAAGGTATGCAGCAAATGATGATGAGAATTGCAGGGAGAGAATGGTTACTCAGTTAGAGTATTCAAAAATTGCCCACAGCAGCTCTGCAGAGTTTCTTTTTGCTGATAGTTCATTTATGTAAAAGTGTTTGCAGAGGTATTCAGTATTTTTGGATGCCTGACTTGGGATCATGATGACTGATATGCAGAAATGCTGAGGATTAAGAGCTACAACTGATATTTAAATTTCTGCTGCAGCTTGAAGCTTGTGTTTCAGGCATACAAAATATTAGTAGAATCCCAAACACACTGAAGATGAGATCCAAGATGTCAGAGAGCTGGAGCCCACAATTCATTGATGCCCTCATCTTTAATCTCTTTTGGTCAGATTTTAAAATGTACTTATTTGCATGGCTAGTGATGGGCATAGTGTCATGGAAGAAACTACAAAAGCAGCCTTGTGCTATAAATGAAGTGTTTTAGCACTTTTGGGAAAACTATTAGGCTCCTTCATGCATTTTTGGGTACTTATTTAACTGTGAAAAATCTGATCCTCAGTGCCTTAGCTCCTAAGCAGTAAAATGGCAGTAATAAAACCTATTCCTCCCAGAGGCTTTCACAAAGGTAAATTTTTTAATGTCTCTGAACATCTGATATTTTCATGATGAGTCCCATGAAGAAGGAGGAAATTGCTAATTCTGTCTTTAGCTCAGAGCATGAGTAGTGTATGGTAATCAGTCCTAGGAAAACACTGATAAAGGAGAAAAAAAATCCCAAATAACTGCTCATGAGGTGAACACCATCAGTTTGATGCAGCAAAGGAGACAGGACTGTGAAATTAAGGACTGTCTCATAATACACATGCAAAAGGAGTCCTAATGCTTGAGCAGTACTTGACTTGGAACCTTAGTATCGACATGAGAACATAGTTCTACGTGTAGTATTCTACAAAGTTTTGGTTGACAGTTGTTTGGGAAAATACATACATCTAACTTACAGCTCTGCCACCTGTTATTAATAGAGTTTTCCTAAACCAGAGGGAATACAAGCTTTATTGCACCCCAGGCTCTCATATGTCTATATTAGGGGAGTGATTAATACACTTTTTCTTTTTTCAGAGTTGGCTACCAAATACTTACAATAGAAATCTTCTGGAAAACAAATATGAATCTCGTTAATGAGACAAGGCTGCCATGTTGATGAAAATAAATGTAAAGTTTATTCTACCAGAGTTTCAGAAGCACAATCCATTTAGAGGAGTATTGTATATCTGTTCCAACTATCTCATTATATGAAATATAAAAATGTATTTTAGTTGCACATTGCATTTCACACATAATCCAAACTTTAATCATGGTTTAAGATTTAAAGAATAACTTTTGTAAGAAAAGAACCCATCTTTTCAGTGTGAAATTTGTGTTCCCTGCCTTCTCTTTTTTAACTATGTTCTTGGTGTCTCTTCATAGCTGGAGTGCTGGCCTGAAGTTGGAAAATTCTGTGGATTTCCTTAGATTTCTGGTCCAATGCTGTCAGGAATTTTTTTTTTTTTTTGAGTCCTTCATCCTCTGAATGTATTTCTAAACACTTACAGAAGGTTCCAATATTCAGGGGATTCAGGATCATTTTAATGTTATTTCTCCTGCTTCATTGCCCGGTGGATGAGGAAGGGCTAGCAGTTGTACTGTGCTGCTCCATTTTGAAGCAAAAGCTTTGAAAGATCCTGTTTTTGCCCCATAGATGAACATTTAAAAGTAGTTTAAAATTAGCTGAAGAATCTGTTTGGTTCCACAGATTGTTTACATTTTGACTTGAAAAACTGAAGGAAAAGAAACAGAGGGGAGCAAAATAAAACCCCAGGGTACACCTTTAATGCCACCTTTGCAATTTCAGCCTAACCTGCATCTGTTTTGCTTGCATGTTTTTCAAATTAGCTTGGATCCCTCTTACATTCCTGTTTACATTTCTTTTTAATATATCTTTCTGATTCAATATTTTTTCCTGCTATTTACAAATTAAATGCAAAGTGGCATGTGGTGTGAGGTGCCAGATGTGGGTTGCTTTCCTGCCTCTGAACCAAATAGCACGTAGAATAAGTGCAAATATTGGAGAAAAAGGGCAATACCTTGTATGTGATTGGAATCAGAGTTCAGAAAAATATTCAGAAGAAAACCTGGGCTTTCTAATAGCAAGGGCATAATATTTTAAGAAAAAATAAAATCTAGGATGAGAATGATTATAAAATTTTTAAAAGCGAGCAACAATGGATAATTTTTTCTCTAATACAAGACTGTATAGTTTTCAAAACAGACGCAGCACTAATGGCAAGCAAATCAATCATGCATTCTTGTGGTTTTTGTATTATTGGTCTTTAATCAGCTCTAACCATTCTAGCTGACTATTTTATATTATATTAAAAATAATAATAATAATTATTATTATTATTAAGCATACATATCTCTGCACTTCTTTAGGTATTCTCATTGAATACAGGATGGCTAACAGAAGTGAAGTCTTCAAAAAGAATTATAGCAACTAAAAGGTTTCTGAATAGCAGTAAGAAGTAATGTGAGTAAAACATGCTGCTGTGACTTTTATAGTCAGGTGACATAGACCTGATTCCAGTAGTAGAAAACATTTATATTTTACAGAATTACAGAGGAAATGCTCTAGTTCTCACAAAGAGAACACTCACTCACTGTTTATGGAATGGGGTGAAAGATGTTGAGTTAGCAGCAGCGTGATTCTCCCTGGTTAAATTTGTACTTTTTACTGGCTTTAATAGGTTTCTGTGTTCTTTCTGGTTTGTGATATCGCTTATGCCTGGAATTATCTGCCTCACTTGCTTTTCAGAAGAAGAAAATTTTTTTCCTTCTATCAGTCTGAAAAAGGTAGTCCCCAAATGAGCTTTTCCACCATATATATCATCCTGGCTAGATTTAGGATCTCAGTCCCTAGTCCAGACTGAGTATCTACATACAGAACTTAAATGTGGCAAAAAAAAGGAATATATGCTATGCCAGAAAATGGGCTATCAGTATTGAAGACGCAAAACTAAAATAGTTTGTCTAATTGCTGATAAAATTAAGAGATTTTAACTTTTGGCTTTATATATGTATATAAATATGTATATGTTTATATATATATATATATATATATATATGTTTCCTAAAAGAGATAAAATTATTTATTTTCTAGAACTCTGTGATATATTCTGGAAAGATGAACTCATTTTTAATCCAAGTGCTTTAGGACTAAATTGAACAGGGAATAATTTTTGTGTGTGTTTCCTGATAAACCTGGCTGTTCTAAGTGTTTCTATGTTTTCTGGTTTCTAGTTCCCATGTCCTGTGGGATGAAAGAGGAACCTATTTTTATTGTTGGATTTTCAATGTGAGGAACTTCTTTCAACTGTTAGGGACATGACCTTCCTAAAACACGACAAATCAAAACCTCCCAATGGGTTCTTAAACTGTTTTTTGTTACTGTTAAAAACCTAATCCCTACATGGGAATATTCCATATTCCATATTCTACAACAGAGTGTGATGGATTTATGATCCATCTTCTATTATATGTTGTGAGTCTTTTTGTGTACTCAGCATGCAATTTGACCTGGACAAATGCAGGGAGGTTAAATGTAAAATATTTGAATGGTATAAACGGACATTGACAAAATATAGGTTTCCTGTGCAAGTGGTGGGGAGAAATGAGGAATTAGACTGGTAGATTGCTGCTCCTGAAATCTGGTAAAAGTGATTATTGTACTTGCTAGTACGTGTGAAAGTGTCTTAAAGTGTTGAGTGATAACAATAGCACAGAACAGGAGACCCATGTTCAATAATATTTATATCGTAGACATGTTTTGTCTTTGCCAATTCTTATTTCTGTTGTTTATCACCATGTCTCAACGTGCCTTTGTAGCAGGTTGCAAACTGACTGCTTTGCTAGCTAACTTGGCAATTCAAATTTGAAGTCTCTGTTCTGTAATTCCTCTAGTAGGGTGCCTGGCTTTTATGTTTTTCTTTTCAGAATAGGTAGTATGGTTTGTAGTTTTCCAGCTCTGGGACCTTGGCTTTTCTCCATTGGTTCTGAAGAATAATAGCCAGTGACTCCAACACTATTTCTGCAAGTTCCATTAGCAGTCTGGGATGTATTCCATCTGATCTCTGTGAATTTTCTTTTGTTGCAATAAACATATTGTACATTAAAAGATCAGTTATTGCACTACTAAAGAAAGCCTGGGTAAATCTCTTCTGATGGATTATTTAGGAAGAAAGCTACGAATGTGTGTATTAGAGCCTGGATGGCAAAGAGGGAGCTGGATTTATAAAGGACAATGGAAATACAGGGACAGAAATGTAAAATATCACAACACCAGCAGAACTGGAACCACCTTCACCAGTTCACAAGAACTCCTGAAGAGTACCTTTGGGGATGTTGCACACATATGAAAGTGCTTCTTGTTTATAAACCTGGTCCTCCCCTAGTACATCTGTTTGATTAGTTCTGCATGTTTGTCTTGAAGTCAAATTTCAATGAACTTCGTTGTCCTTTCTCCTTGTCATGTGTTATGTACATTTAATTATGATATCGGAGATCAATGATCCTTACATTTATTTGCCTAGACTATATCACTCGATGACAAGGTTTTGAAATGCTTTTTTAGCAGTTTTGCCCTTCAGCTGTAAATTGTGATTCTGTATTTCTTCATTAATGATCTTGGAGTGCTTACATAACTGCTTAAGAGAAAATATTAAATGTAAGATGGTTCCATTAATTTAAGAGCAGGGACATTCTATTTAGACTCCCTTTCCTTGCTCAAGGAGTAAAGCATTTTTCATTTTGATAAATGATTTGCCTTGTTATAACTTTTTTAACTAATGGATAGAGAAAAAAAACCCTGTTAAATAAAAATGATGTGACAAAAAAGTGTGACATTCACTTTATTTTATACAGAAATGAATGTAACGCAAAGTGGTTTTATTGAACTGTAACAACAAAACATTGGAAGTTCAGCACTGAATTGGCCTTGAAATTTATTTTTTAGTAATAAAGATCCTTTTTCCTCCAGATGTAGGTTCAGCTATAACCCAGTTAAAGACCTATACCACCAAGAGTGCAGTGCTATAAGGAACTGGATTCACTCTCCTTTACTAAGGGGTGCTTCAGGGGTTTGAGCATCAGTATCACTGTCTTGGCTGTGTGTTGCAGTTGGATGTTAATCAGACAGGAAAACAGCCTCCCCTCTCACCTCTGACATGCTTCTAGAGAGGTTATTCTAGGTGTTGCTACAAAAAGGTCATATCCAGAAATTTGCATTGCTTTAACTGTTCCTGTGGTCAGGTGCAAGGCTGTAGTTTCCAAGGAAGAGAGCCCTCCATATGTGAGAGCCAAAGCTCCTTGGTCTCATGAGGTCTCAGGCATCCTGAGTGCAGAAGTACACACGTGAGGTACACTTGCAGGGTCAGACTCCTTTAGGAACTCCTTTATTTTGTCCCATTTTTAGAAGTAAGTTGTGATCAGCAGCCATCGAAGATCAGTGTATAAAGTGTGGTGATAAGAGTACCTCATTGGAGATTTTATTTCTTTCTGATTTTTTTTTTTGGTCTTTTTTGGCGCTTTTGTTCATAAGATTCTGTTAACAAATACTTCATTTAACCAAATAATTTAATGGTCTGACTTCAGATGTGTTACAGTTTGTTATCAATAACCAGTAACTATCAAGACTGAGATTTTCAAAGGGTCTGAAGAATAATTGCACATTCATCTCCCATTAAGTTCTGAATGCCTTTGAAAATTTTAGTCATGATTATCCCTGAACTCTACTCAGAAAAGATTGAATCGTATTATTTAGTGTCATCTGCATATTCAACTAGCTGAAGTATTAGAACAGTAATCAATTAAATCTCTCCATTCTAGACACCTTTGTACCATTTTTAATCACATCCAGCAGCTCCACACCTTATAACCCTACATATATCTCAACCTTTTAACTTGCTGAAGCTCCCAGTTCTACCTAATGTGTTTCACTTGCGTAATAAAAGTAAATCTATATGTACAGGTTATTACTGTGAATGTCAATTGCATTTATATGTATATCAGAGGAAAGATGTTGGTCATTATACAATTTTTGTCCTATTCTTCAGCTTTAACTGCTGCTATAAGAAGCATCAAAAAGCATCAAGCATTTGAAATGGCTTTCACATTATTTCCTTTTCTTGCTGCAAAACTGAAGAACGTGATTAAAGTGCTGCTACTGTGGCTGCACCCTGTCATGGATGGAAAAATGGATGCAAGATATTAGGTAAAATTTTCAACCCCTCAGAAGGTTATTCATGCAATGAAGGTCATGAAGTTGTCATCACATCATCTACTGGAACCTGTGTACGTGGTATGTACATCTCCACAAGCAAATTTGCCATCACCACCCTTGCTGCTGAAGAACTGTTGTGTACTTTCCAAAACTGCGTTAGTTTATCTATTGTCTTTCCATAGGATGATATAAAATCGTTAGTTTTCAGTAGCTTCCAACACAAACCCTACTAATTCAGCAACTGAGCATCATACCTAACCTGTAACAGTTTTTCTCTGTGTGTTAATATTAAGCAGGGCATGTTCTGTTGTCATCTCTTTGAAGGTTCAGATTCAGTGGCAGAGGAGGTTTTCTGGCACTTTTATGTTGGGATCATATGCAAAGTAACTCCACATTTACATCTGGATGTGCAGAAAAATCCACAGTGAGTGCGCTGAAGAGAGCAGGTGGAAAGGGTAGAGGAGAGATGGATGCCCCTCCAGACTGAGCTACTGCAAAGTCCAAGCTGATACACTTACCCTGTCTCAGGGCATGATTCCATTGAGAAATGGATGATGAATGCAGTCAGGGATTGTTTGAGCAGGAGGGAGGTGAAAATAAAAGGACAAAAATAAGTTAAAAGCCTCCACAAACTTTGAAGTGTGTAGCAGGCTTTAGTCCTTAGTGTCAGAATAAGCATATTTTTCCTTACAAGAAGTTAGGGGTCAGATAAAACATCAGATAAAATCTATATGGAAAATGGTCTATGATTTACTCTCATCATACCCTTTCCTCTTACTTTGCCAGTTAATAGCAGCCAAGCTGTATGTTAGAAATTCAAGATGAAAATATTTGTTGGTCACTCCCACATCTTCTGTGGAGTTTTCCTGCCATTCATTTATGCTCTAAAATTATTTCTAGGATACTGGCCCAAAACCAGCACTCTCTGTAGGTTGCCCAAAAATGTGGAATTTTAGGACACTGAAATACGAACACCTATCTCCACAAGCATGGATTTTTTTTTTTGTTAAATGTGTATATAAGTCAGAAGATTGGTGGAAAAAAGTAATAGATGGCAGGGAGAGTGGGAGCCATCCCTTTTCCAGACATTTAGTGTTCTTGTGCTGCGTTCAGATGAAAAGAGACACGGATTGAAATTAAGAGAGTTATGCTCATCTTTGATATGTTAACAAGATAGACTCCTTCTCCCATCACTTTTTACAAGTGTCCTTATGACAGCTGCTGTGCTGAAGAAATTATTATTCAAAAATAACTTTCTATCTCACTCAAAATTTAAGTTGTCAGATATGTTTTAAACATATTTAAAAATAAGTTTAAAAATTTGAGCTAATTTTTATGACTATTTTTACATAGGTAATAATTCATGATTCTAACAACTGTAAACCTCTGATTGGAAATGAAATGTCAAATGGTTTTTTTTACCTGCAGACATAAAAGTTGCTTCTAAGGCAAACATGCAAAAGCTTTTCCCTGTTTTTGACGTACCATTAGGACTGTCTTTAACTATGCTTGAACTGGTGCTATGGTATGTTGAATTATACTTTCTTTGGGGCAGATCCTTGTGTGCTGGAAGTACTCATAAATTCATTGATTTTAGTGCAGCAAGGCCAGTATATAACACTCATAGACAGGGGACATTTGTGTGAGATTATTGAAGTCTGCCAAGACTTCAAGTGTTTAACTGCTCACCTCATGCTGGTCAATATTCTAGATACTGACTTCTCATTTAAAATGCTTATTTCGATCTTTGATAGCATATTGGTCTGTCAGATTTTGACTGTAACATTGACAAAAATAGTGGAGGAGACAAGAACAGATCTCCAAGCGGGATTATGATGCATATGCTAAGATCTGCCTGTGGAAGCTGTTGAGCTTTTTGCTCAATGACCAGACTCTTGCATCCTCCTGAGTTACAGCAGATATTAAGTTGGTTGACAAGAGAGATGCAGTAGTTGCCTTGAAAAGAGATTAGTCTATTGAAGGAGAGCTTTCTGTAGCTCAGTCTCCTCTTCCAATAAGCATTTTAGCTCTGGATAGCCCTGGAAATTTATTGTGTGTTCCACCACTAATTCTCATAAACATCAGGAGATTCACACATCCCGTTTTTGCTTACTGTGCCTGTTTCTGTGGCTTCTGAGATGTACTGAGTGGGTAACTCTGAAACAGTGAAAACCCCCTTACCAACTCATCTGTAGGCAGGGCTTTTGTTTGGTAACTATCTAAACCAAGGTAAATAATCCTTCAGCTGTGATTGTGTTTAATTCACAAGTGGAAGTTCCCATAGACATATATTTACACCACATATGTAAATTATGGATTTTTTCTAATCTAAGAATTGTACATATGCTTAAATGTGATGGAATTAAGCTTTTATTGTATTTTTGAAATGCAATAGTCTTTTTCACATCATTGATATACAAGGCATGTTTTCATAACACTACTGCACTTATATCAACTATTATTGCTCCTACATTACCAGTAAGTACTGTGCTAACATCTCTTTTAAGGATGAGTAATCTTCACTGTATTTTTTAACTGGAAAATGAAAGATAAGATTCATTTCCCCTCGGCAAAAATGACTGTATGGAAAGGCATCTTCCCACTTAATTTTTTTGCCAGCTCTTGTGTTCAGATTGCTTTATTGATTAGAGAGCCAGGACATCAAGGCTTAATTCACATTGAATTTTGTCACTGTGATGAGTTTTGCAAGCATTTCAACTTCCCATATATGCCAGTTTCAATATTTGAAAATGGGACAGTATTTCAAATTTACTTTTCTGAAATGCCTTTAGGTGAAAGAAGAAGGCGTGGTTTCCTTATTTAAATAATGGCATGGGTGATCGATCAATACTTTTATTTTGCAATTTGAATCAAATACTAAGCAGTATAACACTATCAGTGATGACATAGAGTTGACTGTTCTTCATTAGACGTGTAGTACAATATTTCCTCTTGATAGTTAAAGGAATGGCACAATTTTTTTACTTTATCAATTACTTTATCAATTTCCTCTATGGAACCAGACCTCGCAGGGGTTTGGGTTTGTTTGTTTGGTTTTTTTTTTACTGTAAAATAAGATTTTTTCCAATGTTTTTCTGCAACAAAGAAGCAATGCCACAAAAAATTTAATGGTATTTTGCTGGAAATATACATGTTTCTTGAAATTACCACTATTGATAGTACAGCAATGGGCTAAGTGTGGTTAATTCAAATGGAGAAGAAAGGTTGTAAAAGGTTTTTGAAGAGAAACCTGTCATTGAGAAACTAATTTAGAAACCCACTGTTTAGTACCAGAGCCTCTTTGTCTCATGGGTGTTTAGAGTCTCTCCAGGGATGGCTTCCTGGTGATATTCAGAATAGACACTGTTCCATCAACCTTTCCTTGGGTTGCTGGACTAATCTGTGATAAGAAGGCCCTGAAAGTCCTGTGTCCTACCAGTTACAGGAATTGTGATGTTGTTTGGTCTTCTGTGTGAGAAGAAGACTTGTAAACAGCAGATTAAAAATTCCGTGGGGAAAGAAATAAGCAGAGACGAAGCAATGTAAAATGGAAGGCTGAAGCACTGACACTTCAAGAGGTAGAGTGATTATTCTACTATATGAGGAACAGAAGATATGACAGGTGTTTAAAAGTCTGTATGTAGTGCATATTAGTTCTTTCTTTTAGCTTTGATGTGATTTTACCAGTTTAATTTACATGGCATAGCTTCAAAAATAAAAAAAAAAGATATTGTAGAGCTATCATGGCAAGCGTTTCATATGGTGTCAGTTTGGGATAAAGGAATAAAAAGTTCTAATAATATCTTTCAAGCATTAATCTCTACAAGATGTCCTGAAGACCAGAATGAGAGCAATATGTGGTCTTTGCCATCTTTGACTGTTGTGACTCAAAGACACTTTTGATCACTTATAAAGAAAATTCAACACTTAAAAAGCACAAAAAACCCAGTAGAATTTCCACAACAATCCGGTCCCCCATTTATATCCCAACAGGGCCAATTGTCAATGCATTTCACATAAGAAAAAATATACTGTTCTCACGATTGTTTGTGTGTGCACCCCATGCTGTAAACACACCCCACAGTGTCAGATCCATGCTGTGACCAACAATATGTGCCCAGTGGGCCCGGCCAGCAAGACCTACTGTATGTTTATGTTTTTTCCTTTGCATTTTTTGTAAAGCTGCTCCTTCCTCTGTCTTAGCCTGGCAGTATAGCTTTCTATAGCATGTAGGATTGTAAAGCTGTCCCTAAAAAACATGTTGGAATGCAGCCTTTGGACCCACAAATGAAAGCTCAAGCTCTCCACCACAAAGTCTTTGTTTTCTAAATGGTTTCAGGGAATGCAGCAGGACATAAAAGCTGCACATCAACACAAATATTTGTAGAAGGTGTAGATAATGCAGTGCCTCACTTCAGGTGAGAATTGTAGCTCTTTTACAGTGGCATTTCACATCAGAGCACTCCTTATCTTCCTGGGTTGTGCTGGATATCAAAAGATTCTGAAGTGAAATTCAGCCTAAAAGTCCTTTAACAACATTGGAAATGACAGCCTGGCTGCTCAGAAAGGAAGA
>QWTY01014397.1:0-17102 GCA_008033365.1 Pseudorectes ferrugineus
AAAATAAACTCAGCAGTTGCTGTGCAAATCAGGGACAAAGTCACAGCTCGAGGCTGAATCACCTGATTCTGAATGGGCTGATTTCCCTGCTAAGCCATGTTGCTCTTTTATGTGTTGGGAAAGATAGGGATAAACCTGGAATGATTTTAAATTAATTCATGGATGGCTGGCTTTTTTTGTAGTACACATAACAGGAAAATAAAGAAAGGTATGAACGTGGTCCCTCACCTTGCTAAGGTAAGGATGGAAGGAAGAACATAGACACAAACACCAAGATTTGCTGTGATCACCCTTCATCCACCCTTGGACCTCACCCACATCAGCTCTGAACAGCTACAGGCACGAACACAGCATTCTTAAAGGAAAAATGAGGATGCAAAGTGTCTGATAATATGAAAAAGAACCAATACCACACTAAAATAGTGGAATTGCACAGTGAATGCTAATTTTGTTACCTCTGAAAATCTCTATTTCACCACTCATCATAAAGGCAGAGAAGCTCAGCATGATTTATTCAAGCCTTTATTAACTTGTCCTCCACTAGATGCTGACAGCTTGATGATATTTTCCAAGATCCAGTGGCTTCTCCTTGAAAAGAAGTCAAATTAGGCTCATGTATAAAATAGTAACCATATATTCATCCCCAAATTTGACCACTATTACCTAATGAGCAGAGCAAGGCAATGTTTTATGGGCAAATAAATTGGTCACCAAAAATTGCAGTTTTGGACAGATCATGACAACTGGAAAATATTATTTTTGGTCAAATAGAATATTTTGGAAACATCAGCATTTGTCATTTCAACTTGTTGAATTCTCACATTTTGGAGTGCTTGTCAGGAAAGGCGAGGCCTCTAAAACACAGATGGAAAGAGGAGATCTCCAGTATCACAAGAGAAAATGTGACCACAGCAGGCAGGTATTTTACAGACATATCAAGAGCTTCCTCAAAGTGCCCACTTGGGACCAGGAATCAATACTTTGCCTCTGGATGTCTGCTAGCAGGGATGACTTGGGTCCCATGAGCACCACTGTGTGTTATCCTTCAATAAATTATTTCTCTTTACTGATTTCCAAGCAAGATATTTTTTTTTCTACTGAAGAAGAAAAATAACATGTGCTGTGAGAGGAGGCTTTTTCTCCGAAAATCCTGTGGCTAAGAATCTCATAAATGAACATCTGAAGTTCAGCTACTGTCAGGAATCCATATTTAGACCCTGTTTTTGCAAAAAAAAATTATGTTTAAATGTAAGTCGTAGGGAAGTGCTTTAATTTTGTCAGACAGGAGCATCTCAGAGTCAGTAGAAAACAGGACTGAGCAGGTGCCCAAACTCTGGGCACATGCTGAAATGCTTTGCTGCTTTCTGACCCTAAATGAGCAGCCTGACAAGCAGCTCTATTCAGGGTGGTCTTAAATCTCTTACTGGGAGCTGGTTTAAATCAGAGGGAGGGATGAGGCTGGGGAACATAAATGTTCTCTGGGGCCCATTTCGGTTTTTATGAGGAAGGTATTCCAGCCAGAAGGAAAGGGCTAAGATCAAGCCAGCCATCTTCCAGGTGAGACTGCAGCCTTTAAACCCCTCCGTGAGGGCCCTTAATAACTTTGCCATGTGTAAACAATCCCCGATGCTTTTCTTCTGAGCTCAGAGCGACAACCAGAGCAAGGAGAGAGCGGCCGCTCGACACTTTTTGACGTCAGTTCTTATAACCCTGAGCAGTTGATAACCATGACACTCAAGAAAGTGGGTATCGCATGTCATGGAGAGCCACAGGAAGCAGCACGAGGGGTTTCAGAGCTGCCTCACCCCTTTGAGTTTACCCAGGGTTTTTTTCCAGGCCCGTAATGAGCGAGGCACAATTTAACCCTTTAACCTCTCCCCACACGGGTCACGTTTCAGCCCAACGGAGGACACACACCAAGTGGCTCATGTTTATTTTCCAATTGTCATTTTCAGTTTACCTTGAAGAACCTGATCTTTAAGCTGGTAACAAATAGCTACTGAAACCAGCTGAGGATTTTTTTTTTTTTTTCTCAGCTATAAACCAGTCAGCCCCAAGAAAGACCCCATGAGACTGTGGAACATTTGCTTCCCATGTCAGCTGAGAAGCTTCCCAAAACAGCCAAAGACAAAGTACGTCAGATGGCTTTTATAGTCCCGCTTTGCTCCGGCCATGCTGGGTCATCAAGGGATATAAAATGTATCAGACTCAGCTAATTTAATTTTCAGGCAGAAAGAACATTTTATTAATGGCACTCTGATTATCTGTGCTGTTACAGCCTGAGCCAATGGACATCAAAGTTGTTGGTTGTTCTCAGCAAACCTCAATGTATTTAAATTCTTTAATGCAGTTTAGGACTTTATTTTAGTACCTTGAATTCCCAAACAGGTAAATTTGTTGGTAATTTCATGATTTAAATAGGTATATTGGCTTTTACCCATGAGAACCGTTTCTTGAGTATATCCAGATAAAGACAGGATTCAGAGATAACACCCCCAAAGTTCTGCCCAGGCACCACATGTATCTCACACTCTGAAAAGTCTAATTTTTTTCTCTCAAAAGTCTCATTTAACCTGTTTGATAACAGAGTTATGCAGAGTTTATGCTGATATGAAGCTCTTACACAGAAAAAAATAAGAAGTCCCCAAGGCATCTGTATCCATGGCTCCAGAGTCCTGTCTCAGCATCACAAGTTTTGGAAATTTATTCTGGATCGAGCCACTAGGCAAGTCTGATTTAATCTAGAGAGTGTGTTTATATGGATGGTGAAGGAGAACTTTGCAAGCAAGCCCAAACCCAAGCAGTGCCACATCCCAACGTGCAATTTCTGAGGCAGAATCAATGCAGACGCAATTTACCACACGTAATCTCACATCAGCTGAGAATCCCAAACTTACATGGAAAACATCCTTTGCCATCTGATTTAACTGGACCCAAAGGCAGACCACCATTTTGTGGTGCTCCCCAAGCTTTGGGGCTTCTTCCCTTCGCTCTAATGCAAAATTAAAGCTTTATAAAAACCCCCACGGGTGATTCACTGCTGTAAGTGCTTCCATATTTCTTTCCCACTTCCCACCACACATTTTGGATGCAAGTTTGTGTAGTTAGGTACCAACAGACCAGGCAGATGTGCAATGGGACCATCCTGATGTGGTCCCTCCTCCCTCCTGCTCCAACCACCCCTTCCCACATGGCAAACATCAGGAATCCGAAGAGTTTGAGCAACCTGGTCTAGTGGAAGGTGTCCCTGCCCATGGCAGGGAGTTGGAACTGGCTGGACTTTAAATTCCCCTCCAACCCAAACCATTCCATGATTATGTGATTCTATGATAACACAAGAGCTTTCAGAGCTGGCAAAGACCTCATCATTTTGAGGAAAATTGCCGTTCCTGGTCACAGGGGACCTTTTCCCCTCTTCCAGATGCTTTGGCTTCGGCGGGTAGGTGAAACCCAAAGCTTTCCAAGAGGTGCAGGAGGTTTCAGCCACACAATTTGCTTTAAAGTCCGAGGCAGCCAGGCAGCCAAGCCTTGGCCAGCAGCTCCAATTTGTGGCCTTTCCTAACTCCAGCATTTATTGGTTTGGTGAGCACTGTGAAACGCTCTTTGGGTGGCCTTGAACTTCCCCCACGAAAAAACAATTATAGGCTCCAGGCTGGTAAACACTGAGGCTGCAGAGCTGCTCTGGGCTCTGCCTTCCAGTTGGCCAAACCTCGCAGCCCTTCAGCAGCCGAGCTCTGATAGCATCAAATGTGGGATGAGGTCACAGCTCCCGAAATCCCCCTGATCCTTACCCAAACACGGCGCAAACCCTTCAAACTCTCCAGATCCTATATAAAATATCATGCTTAATAAGGCTATTGTATCACAGCAGGGCCTGGGTTTAAGCCCCCTAAATCCCAGCTATTTCCTTAGGCACCTATTATTTGGTTTTCTCTAATGCGGGATTCTGGGTGTTGTTTGTACAGCACATTTATGGTGCTGCACCTCGGAGGAAATTCTTTCTTCTGAGGAGCAGAGCTGGAATCTCTTTGCCCCTGAATTTCCACCCTCTTTTGTGCACAGCCCCCGGTCCTTTTGGTTTAACTGCACTGCAGTGCATGGGAGGAGCTGCAAACACGCCGTGTCCATACAACCTCATTTCTTTGGGACGCTTCAGTTTGCTTGTTGTTATTTAGAAGAAACTTCACCCAGTCCACCTCTATGCCCTTGGCTTTTCCTTCTCCAAGTCTGTCCTCACAAAGCCCTTGAGAAATTTGTCATTCAAACCATCACTGTTTGTGTTTCACTGCCCGTTTTTTACTCTGGAGCAAGGCACTCCTGGGGCTCAGGGTTTAATATCCACCACTGGAACATCAGAGGTCCTGAAGGTGTTCACATAACTCCTCCAGAAATGCTGGGAGGGGCCACATCAGGATAATCTGACATGAAAATAAAACAATGACAACTATTTAATGGCAGGACCAATATTTTGACCACTTCTTTTTATTTAATGCCTTTTATCCAAGACAGGGAAAAAAAGCTGAGCAGAACAGTGTAAAAACAAACAGCAAAACTCATCCCTGCAGCCTCAGCCGACCTCTCCTGTGATCTGGGGAAAACACCCCCTTCCCCACATCTGCCCCTTCAGGCTTCCATCTCTCATTTACTGCAGGGAAAAAAATTATTCAGGTACTGTTGGGTCAACAGAGGACTTATAAAGTCAATGAGAATGACAAATGTGCCACTGTTCCCCCACTGAACTCCCCACAGTGGAGTCTGCAGGCAGCTGAAGCCAATCCATCAGCAGATGTAGCAGCATTTGTTTCTGAAACATCTGCTCTGTATCAATATGCAAATCACACCAAGAGATTCTGATCTCAAAGCCTCATGTTTTTGTTGTTGTTGTTTCAAGGAACTGGAACCAGCCACTGCTCAGAGTCACTTTTCATTCGATTTTTGGCTATTGCTGCAATACCCCTTGAATGTTCAAATATTAACTCGTGAGGGTTATCCCAAGGAGTATTTTTAGCTTTTTTTTTTTTTCTTGTGGAATCGAAGTATTTTCTTACCAGAGGAATTTAAGCCTGGTGAATTCTGAATCAGACCTTAATTGTATCCCTTGTCAATCACTTTTAATCTGAGTGGCAATTGGGGCAAGGAGACCTCACATGTTTTGGCAAGTCAATGGTAAAATGACTTGGAAAACAGCAAGGCAAGCTGATACTGTGATTAAATAGCCAGCAAGGGACTCAGTTCCCATTCTTTGAGGGAACTTTCTCCAAAATGTGCCAGATCTCCTTTCCAGAAGATGATAAATATGTTTCTGATGCAATAAATATTAAGGCTTCCATTTTAAAACGGGCTGGAATCCTCATCCCTGCTCATGACTGCAGAGTGCTCAGCTCTTCTGGGAACCAGATCATTTATTTTACTGCTTAAATATGAATTTGGAGGCTCCTCTTTGTCATATTCTTGACATGGTGGTTGAAGTGATAGAATGAAGACATCCCATGAAAAAAGAAAGTAACCTAAATATATTAAGCAGTTTTTAAAATATATTATCAGTGAGGACCTAAATGTGGGTTGAGGAGCATTGTGCAACACACAGGTTTTTGAAAGCTTTTTTTTTTCAATTGGAAGTTTTTCTCCTTGTCTTTAAATATTTCCATCCAGTTCTTTCAACGTGAGAGGACTTCTGAGCCAAAGCCTGAGAGCCACAAAATGTAATTCACAAGAAATTATTATTATAAGAGGAAAAAAAAAAGTACTGATGAGCTGGTTTTCCTTATCTAGAGAGAACAAAATACGAAAAGGAAATAAATAAATGCTTTTCTTGTGGAAAAGGCTCCTTGTGGGTAGATTCCTGCATCCACACCAGGCTCTGCAAAATCACTTGGAGTCGAGGAGGGGGAAGGGAGGAGGGAAGATGGGCACGAGTACTTGGAAGGATCGGTGACCTAGAAAAGATTTTTAAAATTCCTTCGCTTCTCACCATCAGATAAAAGCAGGGACAAAAAGCGAGTGACTCATCTTCTCTTGTTCCCTTCTAATAGTTTCCTAATGAAGTAATTACCATGTCCTCGTTTGGAAACACACAAAACAGGAGGCGAGACAAGAAAATCAAGGGGAGGGGGAGAAGCCTAATCAGCTGATCCTGCCTCCCTGTGGATATATTCCCACTCACACCCTGCAAGTATCACGCCAAAATTTTCCCCAAATCCGATTTTTTACATATTTAAAACATGTAATTACTCATATACTCACTAATTAGTAGGATCAATTTTGTGGCTGAACACACACTGTAGTGTTTGTATCTGCTGTGTAAAGGGACCCCTAAATTCTATAGGAGGAGGTAATTCCTTAATATCAGTTATTAGTCCAAATAATAGATCTAAAATAGATCTAATGGATGTAATAGAGCTAAAATCAGCCAAGCTCCCAGGCACAAAAATCTCAAATATAAGCAAATTTCTTGTCTTTTAACCAAACCCATCACAGCCACAGTAAAATCCACCAGGAGCACATTCCTATGAGACCAACAGTAAAAAGGTCTCAGGGAGATGTCAGGACCAAACCTTCATGAGAAAAAAAAAAATCTTCATAAATACATAAATTAATGTAGCTGAGAAACTTCTTGTAAACCGTGGCCAAAATTTGGAGCAGAAGGAGAAAATCCTGCACTGATGCACTTGATCAAGTACATTGTACATGATCGTTATTCAGAGAGTTTTCAGAGCTGGGTTTTAATTTGGTTTAGGACAATTTTCCTCTAGGGAAGGACAATTAATCCATGGGCAGTTTTGGGGAGAAAGGCTGGAATCACTGCTGGTGATGGAATGTGCCCAAGGCAGATAAACCCTGTGGGCCAAAGCTTCTTCCTCACAGCCACACATGAAACTGGCCCACGGCAATTCCGGTGTTTTGGCTTTCCAAATATCAGGCATCTCTTTCCCCATATGCAAAGGAGGTGGATTTCTCTTTTGGAAAAAGCTTTAGAATCCAGGGGTGAAAAAACATGCTTGGTGGCCACTAAATCAGAGTTACATCTTTTGCCACCTGTTTTGGCTTTTCTTTTGCAGAGGTGGAAACGAGAATCAGTGAAGGAAGAGATTCAGTTTTTCTCTAAAAACATAAATGTTATTTCCATCCATCCATCCATCCATCCATCCATCCATCCATCCATCCATCCACCAGTGAACCAGTAAAAATAATATGCAACAACGTAAATATTTATTCAGCCAGAAAAATCACTGTCTTTACAACTGAGATCCTTAAATCTTTTTTATCTTTCCGAGCCGAATGACGCAAAAAAACCTAATTAAAGATGAAAAGTAAATCAACAACTTCAGTTCTCCAAAGCTGCAAAGGCAACACAAGTCCATCTTAGTTAACAGAAGAGTTTTATCGTGACAGCTGCCCTGCCAGCTTTTTATTAAGGTTTAAACTGCCTCCAAACAATTTTCTTCCCAGGAAAAAAACCAATCCCTTCATGTGTGTACTGAGAAGAAAGCCCTTATTCTCAATTTTCCATCATCCGTGTGCATGGGCAAATTCTCCCTGGCTAACCGAGTGTGAATCCAGCAATTTTGGGTGAGCAGCAAAGGAGAAGTGATCCCAAATATTATTGTGGAAGAGAAGAACGCAGCTCTGGTGGAGATGGCTGGTGGTTCGTAGCAGTTTTTGAAGCTTCCTTTCTCCTGCTTTTTTCTCCCTTTTCCATTCTCCCTTGAGCTATCCTCACAGAAGGGCCTGGTGTTGCCAAAAGCGGGGTCTGGCGGGGCAAGGAGATGAATGTTGTGTTTTTAAAGTTAACAGAAGTTGGTTCCTCAGGGTTCACAGCGGTGTCACAGCGCGCGCCGAACTCCTACACGTTTTGAAACTTGATCTTACACCTTGCCTTTTATGAAGATGAAATCCTTGGCAGGTGATTATTTTGCTTTCTCACATCATATCAGACGCTTTAAGCACCAGTCTGCCTGCTAAGAGCCAGCTGTTGGGGAGGGGAAAAAAAAGAAAGAAAGAGCTCAGAAAGCCCAGATGCTCAGAAATCCCGCAGTGGCAAACTGCTGCTATCCCTGGGGTTTTCCTTAGGTTTCATTGCAAAACAGGGAATGCAGGTGTTTTAAAACACTGGTCCCTGGATCAAAGTTAAATTAGGAAAATGTAGAATGAAGCAGGAAGGCAAAATTTCTTTTCTTGGAAAATCAGGGAAGAGTAGAGGCCTGTAACTGCAGCAGTGATCCCATGTTTATGATGGAGCTGATCTCCGCTGTTACACAAATGTGGGGTGGAGGTTTCTTGCTCCTTTGGTAGATAAAACTGGGAGTGACAACTCTCTTCAGTCCTTCCAACCCTGTTTCAAGGCCAGCTGGGATTATTTAGCTGATTCCAGCTCAGTCTTGCACATGAAATGAGTTTATCTCCTTGGAGAGAGGAGCCTGTCCCGGCTCAGCACAAGGGAAGGGTTAACTGTAGTGCTGGGAGGCTCAGAACTGGGAGCATTTCCACATTGGAAACGCTGCTTTTCAGTGTTTGTCTTTTCCAGAGGCCTTGTTCTGGTCCAAATGAGTCAGGAGATGGGCAGCCCTTTATTCCACAGAGAAATCAAGAGCAGGAGGTGCCTTGTGCCCACGCAGCTGCCCGACCATCCTCACCCTCAGCCGCCACCTGCATGAGAGATCTCAAATAATTGTCCTTTGTCCTGTCACTTTGCCATCCAGGACAGCACAGGAAACAGCTGACAACGTGCTCACCCTGATCTTGGTGACTGCTTAAAAATACCTTCCCTTTTTAAAGAACTCTTTCCTCCTTCCACAAGCCAAGGAAGAGTGTCCTGGACATTCCCACCCAGAAGGGGAGGGGAGTGAGCAGAAACCCCTCAGTGCAACAGATGTGCTGTGAGAATTCCTCAGTGGGAGCAGAGGGACTAAATGGGACATGTCACGTAGTGTGTAACTCCTTGGCAATGGCTGCACAGAGTTTCCTTCTCTGTCTGATAAAAATAAAGTTTTTCATTTGCCAAGACTATCAGAGCAACTGTTTGCTCTTCGCTGGGACCAAAGGAAACAGAGTTTCTTCCACTGTCAACAAAAGGAATATATTTATGTCTCAAACCTGCTTTTCCACGTGCACACACCCCCTCAGAACGCCGATTTTAAATCACTCCTAAATGAATTCAGCATCTCTGTGCTGGATGCTCATTTCCTTAGAAAAGCAACAATGGGAAGATTTTTCCCTGGTGCATCTCCAGAATTTGGCCCAGCTCAGGCTGTTGAGCTGTTTTTCCTTCCTTTCCTCCCTCTAAATGTAATTGCTTGCTTTCAGCTACTGTGAGCCTGACCCAGATCCCACTGTGGTCCATGGAAAACCTCAACTGGGCCAGGGTGGGCTGGGTTACAACCCAGCGTTGCGGTAGAAGGGAACTGGAGGAGGAATAATTTTGGGACAGCTGGGCTGTGTCTGGTACCAGGTCTCTTCATTGCTTGTCTTTATTAGCTCATTAAGCACAGAACAAGAGGCTGCTGCTGCCTGACCACAGCAAACCTCACAGGCACATTGTTTTCTCCAGAAAAACACATTTGGACACTCTGGTAGGAAAATGAGCAGAAATCCCTGATGGAATGGGATTCTGCTCATACATGAACTATGTCCTCAGTGGATACAAGGAAAGCATTTGGATTATAAAATAAGAAAAAGCTTCTATGCTGTTAGTCCCTCACTAAAGACAAATAAAAACCTGAGGGTATTGGAAGTTGGATGTGTTTGAATATCAAATATGCCAAATGTAAAACGTTTGGCATCACAGTCTTCCATGAAACAAATAAATGCAAATAAATTCATTTTTTGTTTTGGCAAATGTGTGGTCAAATTGATTTTATTCTTTGGGACTAAGATTAAGGCATCACTGACTTCTGATTTGTTGATCCTAGATTTGGGCAAGCTTGGAATTGATTGTTGGAGTAGTTTTTCACTACCTCCAGGACTAATTTCCCAGTAGTAATTAAATCATTTTATATGGAGGTTTAGAAGTTTACCTGAGTGTAAGATAAATCCTACCATCGCTTAATTAATATCCTCACCTTTTCATCCTGAAGGTTGACCCCAAAATGCAAATTTTGTCTTCTCTCCCTGTGTTCTCTCATTGCTTGCAGGATCTGCAATGCTCTAAGAGCACCCCAATCCCAAATCCACCCCCACCCACTGCACACAGCACAGGAAAACTGAAACCCTGGATTTTCCAAGTGCAGCTACACCCTTGTGGGAATTGTTTGGAGCTGTTGTCACAGTCAGGAATGAATATTAGAGAAAGAGTTTCTCTGTAAGGGTTTTGGGGACCTAAAGCAGGGACACTGCTACCAGATGTGTCACAGCACCTGGGAGCATCTGGTGGACACATCCACCCCTGGGGTTTTGCCTGTTTGGCTTTAGGCAGGGACAGAAATTGTTTATGCAGCTCTACAAATTGCTCTGAAAGCTGCTGTGAAATGTTGGTTATCAGCCCTGAAACATGGCCCTTTAAAACTTGGGATTGATTAATTCCTGCCTCTACATAGCCCTCTGTGTGTGCACGAGGTTGTAGTAAAAAACACTCAATTAAGGCTTTTAAGATGGAAATTTTAATATGGAAATTACGCTTTTAATATGGAAATTATGATTTAATATGGAAATTATGGTTCTTGTGCAGACACTTTCAAGAAGTTCTTGATTTCTCACTGGTTCTGACATCCAGTGACCGAGTTTGGGAGAGCACAATTAGATGAAAATGATAATTTCTTTCTCCCACTATACAATGTAGGACCAGCACTTGTCATAACAGGCAAACAAAAAAAAAAAGAAACAAAAATTTGCAGTTGAAATCCGGCCAGCAAACACCAGGAAAATTAATTGTTTGATTTCCAAGATACCCTCAATACTTTCTCTTGTGAGGAGAAACAAGGATTTCTTCTAAAAGTGAGTCCAGAAGAGTCGGGAACACTGCATGGAGCAGCACATTTGTAGGTGGCAGCCTCATTATTTTGTTAACAGAGGGATAAATCAGGGGCCCCCTTGTTATTTTATTTTTGCAGTGTACTTTAAAAATACTCACACGCCCACTTAGTGCTTCCTCATCGATAACACCAGCGGCAGGGGGGAGCCGGTGTCACCTTCCATAAACAGGTACTGTTGACATCCAGCTTGTAAAATAGAATTATTCCGAATAGGGTGAGAGCCAGCTCAGGGAAGAGGTGCAGATAACGCTGCCTTATCAGACAGTATTAGCCAAAAAACACGCCTGCCTATTTGAAGTCCCGCATTTGTCTGATCCACACACACTTTGTTGAGCCCTTTCCAAGACTAACAGCGGCTCTAATTGGTTGTACAGAGCAGACAATGATGTTCAGGAAGACGAAAATAATATTGGCCCAACGAGATGAGCTTTGTGTGTAGAGGTTGTGGATTTTCTGCTCCAGCTCGGGCTGGAGTCACAAGAGTTGACTGCAGCCAGCACTTAAATGAGATTTAATGAAGCTGTTTGGCTCAGGGCAAGGTAACCAGACACACACAGAGCGTGGAGGAGAGAGTGCTGCTAATGCTCACTAGAGCCTTTCCAAAAAACCAGATTGTTTTTTCCTTAAAAACAGCATGGAGATGATATAATTCCTGAATTTTTATGAGGTTTTTCCCAGGGGTCTGGAGATGGTTTCATGTGTAACGAACACGAACTTGGGGAGAGGAAAAATGCAGATTGCTGGAAAAGCCACCAAACCAGAGAGCCATTATAAGGAAAAAAATTGTGGGGAGGGTTAATGCTTGGAAAAAGAGAGGGGAGAAGTGGTGGCATCCCAGATTTCCAAACCTCATTAAATGTATTTTACCCACGGAGCCAATAGTTGAGGGCTGGCGCTGTGGTGTTTCACTGCACTGGAGTCATGCCCATGGATGCCACTTCACCTTCAGAAAACACCTTTAAAAATGTACCCTGCTCTGTTTGCCAAGTTCTCAGCCAGTGTAGGGCTGTGTGGATCTGAGTCTGACTTCCTTCAACTTTCCCCACTCCTCATCCATTCCCTCCGTTGCTAAATCCCCCTGGAAATTCCTCTGTGTTCATCGGTGAGAGAACAAAGATTGTGCCTGCCAAAATATCTCATGCAAAATACCTCATGTATTTACTAGGTGAAATATCTGGGTTATTGTCCCAGCGTTCAGCAGAGTTACCCACTCGTGGATCAGCATAAGTTGTACTCAGGGATTAGGATTTAACAGGATAAATGTCTCATAAATGGGAATGAGAACAGCATGACAACGGCGAGACCTTAAATCAAGGAGAGCTCTGCTGGAAAGCAGCACGTAACCAGGGCTGTTTGTATCCGTGAGGGTTCCATCTTGCATGGATTTGCATCCCTGAAATTTCACCCTCTAAAATTAGTTTTAACCACCAAAAATTGGCCTGGCTCGGGCTCCAAGTGTGGTTGAACCACCGGCTTCCATCCCTGAAGCGAGAAATTTGCCAAAGCTGTCTCAAAATTTGGACACTGTTCATTAAAAAGTCAACCCCGTTTAGCTTGAAAGGTTCCATCTTACAAATGAATATAAATTAAAAAATGCTTTGTCCCAGGCCTCCCAAACTTGGTTATCCAGCTAAAAGTCTGCTCCTTCTCTTATTTTCTATCATTCCCTTCTTTCCCCCCCCCATTTTTATTTTAATCAGCGATTTTCATCAGTGAAATTCATTGCTTTGGGCTTGGCTTTTTTGAACCACACACATTTCGGAGAGTCACTTGCCAAGGAACATCTGTAAAAGTATTTCTAGATGTTTGGAATTTCCTAGCAGTAGTAGGGAAGTTTGGTTTGTTTGAATCTTTCACTCAGCAGGAGGAAAATTGAGCTCAACATGTTTATGAGTATAAAAGCCATCTGTTTGATAGGGATCCTGGAAGAAGACTGAAGGTCTGACTCTGAGATGATGAAGTGAAGAAGAAAGGTTTCTGTTTCCTGTTGCTGAGAATTAATTATGCTGTTAATAGTGTGTTAGAAGAAGTAGGAGTGCTTTACGTTATTACTTAAGCCCAAAGAAATAAATATGACTTTAATGAAAAGCTTTCCTGAAGAAAAATCCACCATAACTTTTTAAAGAGCTGGTCACGTACCCAAAAACATTTATAAGCTGGGATGCTTCTCCATAAATGTGCT
This sequence comes from Pseudorectes ferrugineus, assembly GCA_008033365.1. NCBI lineage: Eukaryota > Metazoa > Chordata > Aves > Passeriformes > Pseudorectes > Pseudorectes ferrugineus. The sequence continues at coordinate 13,150 of QWTY01014397.1, forward strand.
CTGGCAAGGTTTTTTCTCCTCTTTTTCCATTTCCTTGTGGATATAATATAGGTATTTTTGAGGAAAGTGGCTTCTTTATGTGCCAGACCATCACCTACAGCTTGGATTTCAGTTGTCACATAAAGACAGTTGATGCCACCTTGTTCTTCGCTGCATTTATTTAAATTGGTGATGCTTTGTGGCTTCCCTGGGATGCCCAGAGGAAGGAGGGCTGCGAAATGGGATTCACACCGTTGGTGAGAGAGGAAATTAGGAAAGAGAAATGGGACATCCCTCACCAGAGCTGATAAAGTAATTCAACAAAAATACCCCACATGAAGATCCTGGGTGAGAGCTGGGCTGCTCAGAGCCATTTTTGGAGGAACTAAAATCCCTCTGCTCTTTGTAGCAGGAATCAAGGGAGATGAGGCTGTAATTTTACCACTGGAGCTGGGTTTTTTTCCAGTGTGGGGTGAATAGACTCAGTTATCCCTCCCTAAAACATTATTTAGATATATCAGATCAAAACCTATTTACTATGTGATGATTTTCTGGTGCTTTACAATAAAACAACTTATCTGTGACAAATCAGTGATTACAGGTTACTGTGATTGAAATTATTATGAACAAAATATGAAATAGGGTGGTTAAACTACATTGTATAACTTTTAATTCATCAGAAATTGTTTATTAGCAAATGTTTCTGCATGTGTTAAGGAAACAGATGCCCAAAACCAACTGGTTCTAAATAGTGAGAAAGAATTAAAAAAAAAAAAAAGTCATTTTGGCTGCAACTGGTGATTTTTGGGTTTGATGGGGGGTTTGTGTTTTTTTATTTTCTGTGGACATGGGTTTGTGGTGGACTCGGCAGTGTTGGGTTAAGGGTTGGACTCAATGGTCTTAAATGTCTTTTCCAACCTAAATGGTTGTGTGAATCCACGTCTGTAGCTTTGAAATCCACCAGGGAAGCCCAGACTGAGGAACGGAAAATATCCCTATTCACAGGATATCTGCAGACAGGCCCCTCGCAGAGCTCCTGCACGGGGGATCTGCAGGAGGAAGCCATACCAACGCCCCTGCACAGCACAGAAATTTCCTGCCCTTTCCCCCTCTCCCCTCTTATTCCCAGCTGAGGCTCGCTCCAGCTGCAGAATCCCTCTTTTAAAATTCAAATTCTCATGGCACAAAGCTGAATAAATACCGAGGGTGGAGAAGGTGGGCAGCGCTGCCGAGCTCCGGCACACACCGGCTTTGTCCCTGCCGGCACGGGGACCGAGCTGGGGGATTTTGGAGGGCTGCCAGCGGGGCAGGATGCCACCAGTGTTTTCTTTAGTGCCTTGTAAAGCCCAGGTGAGTCCTGACACCGTCCGTGTGGACACTCGGGGCTTTATGTACGAACTGTTTGGAGCGTGCCGAGCGCGGAGCCTCCTGCCACGGCCAGAAGGATTTGGGTGTACAAAGAAAAATACAGCTGAGCTAACAGAGCTTTTAAAAGAAGCTGACTTGGGTGCCTGATAGCCCCTGAGTAGGGCTTGCTTGTCAACATTACCGGCCGAAATCTCTGAAATCTGGGCCTTCAACCTGAATATCCGAGGAGAGCCAAAATAACACATTATGAGCGTTAATGCAGTTGAAAGCAAAACCGCATGTTTTCCAAAGGGTTTAAAAGCTCATTTGAAGTAGGGCAAAGGGTCAGGAAAGAAGGAGCCCCATTTATGGAGCTCTGGCAAGTGTTTCCAAGTGAAGAAGCCCCACTTAGAACATGTACACTTCATTAGATCACTGCTGCCCTTGTCACCGGCAGGAAGAGAGGAGATGCTCACCCTTGCTCAGACCTGCAAACTCCAAAGGTTTCCCAACTTCCCCCTGAAAAACGGGAAAGAAACAGCTCTTTGTTAGGAGGGAGTGGAAAGAACATAAACCCCAAATGGGTTTTTTTTATTTTTAAAGGGGTTTTTTTATGCTTAGGCAATAGGAAAAGAAAAACCCCTGGGCATGTTTTATGGTGCTGGGAGCAAGGCTGAGTTACTGCTGGGTGTCCTGATGTGCTGGGACAGGGCGGGCTCAGCACCTCCCATGGCAGGACGTGAGGGGTTGATCAGCCAGGATGGGGCTCTGTGATGGGAGAGAGGTGTGGGGGTCACTCCTGCTCCTTGCTGCCTCCAGCTCTTTATCCCCATCCCAGACTTTCTGGTCAGGCTTTTGCTTTGGCATTTGCCTCTTTGCACTCTTTTATTTTACCTCTGTTTCCCAGGAGGTGATGGCTCTTGTAATCACTCAGAAACCTGTTCCTGGCTCTGCTCTGGCCACCCAAATCACCCTTTAAACCAAATTGAAACCCAAATCACCCTCCTCTTACCCACAGCACCTGATCCTCTTCATGCTGTCCCAATTCAGAGGAGCAGAGAATGAGGGACAGGCAGGATGCTCCATGCCTTATACCCTATTCAAAGTCTGAAACCACCAGAGAGGACCAGGATGCCTGGAGCAAAATTCCTTGGGTCTGGAGAGGCTCCATGAACCTTTAAAGATGTGATGGAGAGAAGCTGTCAGGCTACCTGCCTCACAGGACCACTGCAGGTTTCTTGCCAGCACACCTGGCTTGTAAAAATCCAGCAGGAGCACCAGGATTTTGCCCCTCAGGGACTGGTTTCCAGTAAGTGCAGCCTTTGGTGTGAATTTCTCGGTCCCATTTTAAAGAGCTGCAAAGTTTTCTTAATGCCAGGTCCCGCTCAGAGTGAATCCTGCCCATCTCACTGTCCCAGGCTTACAAAAAGCATGGAGCAGTAAATGTAAAGTACTCCTAGCAGGTTTGTCTGCTTTTTCTCTGGGGATTTTTTTTGGGGGAAAAAAAAAAGGTGTTTCTGTTGAAAAGAAACACATCCCTGGTCCACAGGCTGGAGCTGAGAGCAAAGGGAACATTTTTGTCTGAGGTTCCAGTTAAATCACTGGCAGGACATCACTGCTTTTGGAGCACTTGAACTCGGATCCAACACAAATCCATAAAAAGCTGTTAAGTTGCGACGAAGGGGAGCCCCGGTAGTAATGAGTTTACCCCACTCTTTTAGGGCGAGCTGCAGACTCCTGCAGGGTGAGGACTCTGCAGTTCCAGGAGGGCAGGCAGGTACTGCTGCAAGGACCTTCACCTCCCTGTGTCCCTGCCAGAAACCCTGGAGCAGATCAGGAGTAGATCAAGAGCGAGTGGAGGTGTTGATCTGTGTCTCCATTACAACTTCCAGCTCTGTCAGAGCCTGGAAAGGGCCCTTGGCTGGAGCAGCAGCTCAGGCTGGTGGTTTTATGGGGATGAATAGGATTAAAAGGTGAGAGAACTGGAGGGACAGAGCGTGTTGTGGATCAAAGCTCCCCAGGGAGCGTCTGCTGGGCACCAAGCAGAGCTTTGGGTGTGTCCCTCACATTAAACAGGATTTCATTTCCTGTCAACACAGGCACGGGGAAGAAGAGAAGAGAGATGAGCCTAAATAACCTCAAACTGAGCAGTTTCAAGAAAGCCAGAAGTTGTCAGACACATGGGGAAAACCCACAGCGATCAGCAGCCGCAGAGCATCCCAAAAACCACCCCAAAACCCCAAACACCTATGAAGAAAATGGGGAGACAGGGTCCAAATGCATGAGGAGCCCTTTCCTTTGGGGCTGTGAGTGGTGTGAGACCCTTTGGAGACCACAAAAACTCCTGGCAGTGCAAATGCTGGGAGACTTTGGCCAGGGAGGGGAGATGATATTCCCTGGACATCATGTAGAACCTCAGGCTCCGAATCCAGCTTCCCTCCTCTGGGCACCCCATGGAAACTAGAGTGGCTCCTGCCACTTGATACCCTTCATTCTGCAAATCAATCCCAGCACAGGGATTGATTTAAATCCCAATGTGGGATTGATTTCATCCCAGTATGGCATTCATTTAAATTTTTGCTCTAATACAGAAACGGCTCTGAATTTGGGGACATTTGGGGGGATTT